>CACRXK020002942.1:6562-37373 GCA_902702795.2 Paramuricea clavata | reverse complement strand
CCCCCCTCCCCCAACCCTGCTTCCACTAAACTCAGTAACTCACCAATAACAAACGTGGCTACTCAATGCAAACAAATATTCATTTAATATTTCAATCGGTTTCTCTTGAAGAACAAAGTCAAAACGTTGTCCTCGATTTAGACGACCCATCGCAATCGATTCTACTTTGCGTCTCTCTTCGACATCGCCTGCAACCATAAAAACCTCGAGTGAAATTTCTCAGCGATGAAAACAAAGAAAGGAAAAGACAGAATGACCTTCAACTTACTCTGACTTTCAGTATCTGAAGCATCGTTCCTCCCCCCAGGACTGTCAGGCTCATCGGCAGCCTGCGCTCCAGTATGCGCACGCGCAAAGTCGTTAATCGTCGCCCAAGTCTCTTTGACGGATTCCACAAATCTTTGTTTCAAATTCGCGCCGATTCTTGATAAGTTCTCGCGTAGTTCTAAAAAGCGATTCCATGAATCCATAATTCAATTTGAAAATTTACTTTACCTAAGGTACGTTAACATATTCCAATTTGACGGCCCAACGGAAACTTGTGGACCGTCCACACAAGAAAGCAAACTTGCAGTACGGGGCTTTAATAAAACAACACGCTCGAATTCGTCCTCTTTCCTAATATTCGGGAAGTCAAATGGTGTTTATGTATCTAAAAGTTGATTTGCATCGGACCGACAAATCGCAACATGTAAACGTATAGTCTTATATACGTCAATGACAACGTTAAAATACGTATCAAAGTTTCCTACCAAGATGCATCCTCTTTCGACCTTTGTGGTGTTGCATCAAAACAGGTTCACCTTTGAAACCTTCTATAACCAGTGGTTCAATTCTGTATGCCTTCAAAGAAAAAATAACAATTATTTCATTCTTCTTGAAGCGATATGATTTTGTCAGTTATAACCATTTTTGAGACGAAAGTGGTTATTTTTACCGCGCCTAATACAAATATATACAAAATTTGCGAACTTCACATGTCATGGCTGCATTTTCTTCATTTTACAACATTTCGCAACCAAACTTTGCAGTCTTACTCATTCTAAGACGCTCTTTCAAGCTGTGGTGTTGGATTTCGTTCTTCTTGCCTAGATCAAAATTTAGTCTATAGCTCTGGAATTACCCATTAGATGTATTCTCAAACTTAATATCTACTTGCTCGTGTATAAAAGGTTGCAAAGTTAATAAATAAATGAATAAATAAAATTTCAAATATGAAAAGGAAAAGAACAGCATCTTACCACAGGATCATACTTCGATAACAAGGAATTTAACAAACATAGAAAAAAGAGAAACATATCAGGAAGTTGTATAACATCATGCTATATTCAAACTAAATCCCAACTTTAATACCGAGCTAACTTACCGGATGAAATATGTTATAAAAACCAGGACACGTTGGAAAACTATAATCAATACCAATGTTCTCGACTCCCCTACGAAAAGAAATACTTACTGTATAGGCTGAGGCGGTTTGAAAAAAACACATTGATAGTTCGATGGAAAAAAACTAAGCTAAACCGATAATCAAAATAACTAAATAGCCGATACAACCGAGTGTTCTAATGAACTAAATTATGACAATATTTGCTGTATTAAAATTGAAAGAAACATATCAAACACTTGTACTGAATGTAATAATCAATTTGTTTAATTTGCTGTGGTTCTTGGCTAAAAATACAAGCGCGTAGGTTATCATCAACGACATAAACCTTCGCAATGGGTAATGCCTAAAAAGGATGGACGTGAGGCAAGTATCCAAGATAGATAAAAATTTAAACTCAGAGTTCGCTAGGATTCAGGCATTAAACATCTTTTACAGGGCCGTCTGACAAAATGTCTGATGACTTAGATGTGGCCGAAGATGATATCCGATGACCTGTTTAGTTTGGCTTGGAAATAAGTCTGAATGACACAAATCAATATCAGCACAATGACGATATTAAATCATTTGTGCCATTCATACTTATTTCCAAGCCAAAATTAATTTGTTTGCTTAATAGCAGTGAGGCTTCAACAACTTAAGCCCACGTTTTCCACTTCACCATTTCGCTCCATTATTCTCAGCATTTTTCGTAATTGTACAACTATACTTTCTAATATTGAATCCAAACATACCTGACGGTGAGAAAGAGACCAATAGGTGACCCAATAGCAAACATATTTCGCGGTTCAAAGTTTAATTTAGGATAACGAACGTAGGGTTGACCTGTGCCGGCCGTTCCTTGCTGGCCATGATGGTATTGAAGGATCTCGACGACCTCGATTGATGAAGGATTCTGGGATAGATTTCTGAAAGATGATCGGCTGGCGAGAGGTCCGTCCGTTGTCTAGGAAATAATAAGCGACTTTTTAAGACCCCAATCTTGTCAATAACATATTTTGTACGCCGTTTGAATCACTGCTGTTCTTGTGTCGCTCCAGCGTCGCGTCTAATACAATTAAGTTCGGCACATGAATAGTCTGCGAACCCAGACATCATTTTCCACCCTCATTCTTCGCTCGGAAAATGATGTCTGAGTTCGCAGACTACACACGAAGAGTACGCCATCTGAAACGGGCCTTAGGCGCTTGCGAACACGTCGTGATAGTTGAATGGACTGATTTTCATAGAGCACACCAAAACAAGATACATCCGAGACATGATACGTCATTGTCACATGATAGTATTTGATACAGCGATAATAATGAAGATTCCTACGTGTTCTAAATGTAGAATTCCAAGCAGTAAAACAGCTGATTACTGTATGATCTACCTCTGACTCGGTGAAAGTAGCAGTTTCTGTGTTTTGTGTGGATTGAGTGGGAGCCTTGGTGTTCCCAGTGCCCTGTTGTGCAGCTTCCTGTAAAGAAAAATGAATAAAATAAACAAACTAAAGAATATTTTTGACAATACTACAGAAACATTTGTATTATAGGGAGATGATCAAATTGATGATGGTGACTGATTAGTCATCAATGATTATAATTATCGTAACATAGTCAACATACTTTTTCCTTGGCATAGTCTTTCTGGTATGAGAGTATCTTCTTTCTTGGACCCATTGGAACACTGAGTTCTTTCAAGTCATCCTCGCTGCACATCATCTTTAGTACAGAAATGAACATGATCTTATGAGCTAAGGCAATTGAAGCAGTGGCGAAACTAACCATAGCAATTGAAACCCAGTGGTGAATGGAGCATGCACTAACCCATGGGTTTTCAACTTGGGGGACATGTCCCCGAGAGGGGACATTTGAGAAAACAATAGTTGAATACAATAGTTGAATACAATAGTTTGTACTATAAACATGTTTGCTTGACTTTCTATCTATTATTTAAAATTTAAATCATTTACTATTTTACTAACTATTTCGAAATTCGTGTTTTTAATAGACTTCAGTGGGCAATTTCTGTTCAGGGGACGTGGTAATTCAATCATGTGAAATCGGGGACACATGAGAAAACCAGTTGAAAACCGTTGCACTAACCAATCTCTCAACCTATTAACCTACCAATGCTTCCCCGTCAATTTGTTCCATTTGAAATGTAAGGATGAAGTTTTCAAGACCCAGACGTTGTAAAATTTGCTCAAGGGAAGGCGACGTATTGGCGTCTGTGTTTTGTACAGGTTCCTCCTTTGGCTGATCTTTCCTCTCGTTTGCCGTTCTTCTACACAAAAGTAAACGGAAAGTCAACTTTCGTATCGAATTTCTCATGAAGTCTTGTGTGGTAAGTCTTACTGGATATTTGTATGGCTTCCATCTTTAGTAGTTTGCACAGGTTCTTGTTGATCACCCTAAAAACATTCCGGTCTAGGATTAGTTTCACAACTAGGGTCATATAGGTGTAGGAGAGGAGGCGTGGTGTGCTAAATTTAGAGTTCTGACTTTAGGTTCAGTGGACCAGTTTCGTTTTAACAACAGTGAAGAATCGCTGTATTAGATCGTGAACAACAACAATTCTACTGCTGTAAATAATTGCTCATACACTGTCACGAGGAAGGCTTCGAGGAAGACGTCTTGTTTTCCGTCGTGGAACGGATACGTGTGGACAAAGGCGAACAACGTCTCGCACAAGCAGACGGCCGAAAAAATTAAATACAACCAGAAATGGTCCGTCCCTTACCAGGTACTGTACTTGCGTAAATTATGCTTTTACCACTCACCTGGTGTTGAAGTATATCAAAACAGATTGCTGAGCCTAAAGTAGAAAAACACATTTTGACGTTTCTAATTAATTTATTTCTTATCGTGGCTACTATTATGGCTATTAGCCTAGCAAGATGGATTTGATCTCAGCAAGATCGGTTGTTATTATGGTTAATTAGCCTAACTTAGCAAGATCGATTTAATTATGATTACGACTTCTATAATGCAAATTTACATGCGCTTATGATCAAATACGTTTTAAACCCCTAGTATTAGCCATTATAAAATAACATGTATATAACGCGTGTTCTGATTGGTCGAAACCCGTGTTTGGATCAGGCCATCCAAATATGGAAGACTGTCGTGTTGTTGTTATTTTATAAAGCAATCACTTTATGGTTTCCATGTTAGGATGGCCTGATCCAAACACTTGGAAATGTTGCTCGAGTTAACGCCTTCGGCTCGTGCTTTCGCGCGCTTTTCTTAACTCTCGCAACATTCCCGCGTGTTTGGATCAGGCCATCCAAACACGGAAACTATAAAGTAATTGTATATTCCGAAGTTGATGAGTGGACTGGGGACGACTGTTAAAAAGTGCCCAAATTAAGAAATGAACCAAATAACTAAAAAGACCACCTCAAAATTAGTAAGTACTAAGTATACAAAGTTTGAAGACGTTTACATGAATACCCTTCGAATAATAAGCTTTCGAAAATCGCGATATTTACTATGAAATGCACTGCAATTTTTGTTTTTGGGACGCGCGTCCCAAAAACAATCTTTTAATCAGTAATTTCAGAATTTTCGAAAGCTTATTATTCGACGGGTATTCATGTAAACGTCTTCAAACTTTGTATACTTACTAATTTTGAGGTGGTCTTTTTAGTGATTTGGTTCATTTCTTAATTTGGGCACTTTTTAACACTCGTCCCCAGTCTACTCATCAACTTCGGAATGGCTAATTACGAACGCTTACCTAATGATATACTTACCCTAGGTTATTATATCTTTACAACTATTGTGATACTACTTTTTTAACTGTGTTTAATCTGTCATTATTATAATTGGCTAAATTATAGTCTTATGTATAAGCGTTTTATAGTATCAGCACCTCTACAATTCTATTCTCTATTGTTAAATACAGTACGTACCCAGACTGTGGCCACAGACTGATATACTGCCATTAAACGATGGATTTCTCTGTTGAAACACGTTCAGCAGTCTATTCATTTCTGAACCGACTTTATCAACAATTGTCTGTAATAATTATTGTGAAATTCTCATTAATTAATAATTCATGAAGAAAACACAAAAGCGTGGAGGAGTTTGTATATCTGATACAGAATCATGCTGATTTACAAAAATTTTAAGTTCAATTATCTCACCAAATATCATTAATTTATTTTAAATTGTTGAAGAATACGAATGTTCTCATCAAGACATTTCACAAGCCATTTAAAACATTTGCGTTGTAAACCGAACCACGTCAACATACAAGGATAGAGATAGGTGAAGCACATGACATAACTGCTTTTCCCTATCGATGTTGATTGTTATATTTTTTGTACTTTATATCTAAACATACCTGACAATATACAGGACTTGTAAAGAACAATATATCCAGTAATGTGTTGTTCGTGAACTCTCGAAGTTTTGTCACACTGTTTATCGTAATTGACTGTAACCGACTGTTCAAAATAAACACATCTTAAATTAGTGAAAAATCCCCGAAGCTTTCCCAATTTGGGTTGGCGTTTCCCCTTGGAACGGTGCATGGAGGCTTATGATATAGGTTTTGAAAACTACCCTCCAGTCTTACAAGTTCTTTTCTATAAGAACAAGTTTCACTCACCTGTCCACACCAGTAGGCATATCATCGTGTACTGCCCAATACCACAACACTGGTAAAAATTCTATCCTACCAACCAGATTGTCTTGATTTCCGATCAATTTTTCACGGCGTCCATCCATCATTTCCAACGAAACTCTTCGAAAATCATTGACTGTAAGAAGCAAATTAAGTTATAAGCCTCGCTCATTCAAAATAGCCACTTGTCATGCGGGCAGATTCTATTATAATTTATGTGGAGTAGCCAAGGATTTTTCGAGTTGTCAGCCAGTAACTGCTGCAGGATTAGATAGCTAGCTAGACTGCCTTCACAATTCACATGCTTTTTGAAACATTGTTCTGCTTTTCAACTTATTGTTACTTGCTTACCACATTCAATAAGTGATCTAAACTTGAGGTCTGCATATGGACCAATACCATGAACAACAAAGACCAAATGATCAATTTGTGATGGCTCGCCTAGAAAATCAAAGTTAACACTAAGACGCACAACTCAATCACGTTATTTTAATATTTGTGCCCCTGCCCTCTCTGTGACAGTTCCCGTACTTACATACTGGAGGTATGCCATGGTCAAAATGTATATAGACATGACCAAAATTTTTTAAGAAAGATTTGTTTTAAAAGGATCAATGGATGATAGAAACCTATTACATTGTAGTCATCTTCGGGAGAATGCCACTGGATGACAAAAGAGTATTGCATGAATTGGCAGGTGTTTACACAGTCATTATGCTTCCCCCTCCACTTGCAAATCTACTGTTATTTCCTACCATCATCTATGTCAGCTTCAAAGTCATCAATTCCTCGGCGAACAACTTTTGGTCGACTTCTTATATCTTCTCCGGTCCACTCATCCTCATTTGATGTTGTTGCACTGAAATGTACCATGACGTTTGAATTGTGCATGATTACTGTTTCACCTTGTTCTAGATTCACTGTCTTGGGCCATCTCTGATCATCATGGGCATCTAGGTATGCTTGCTGGGAGTGAGAAATAAGCACCGATAAAACAGTGACCTCCATATATATCTGGACTGAGAACTCGAGTCCAAAAAATGAAGCCAACGATGGAGCTATTGGACGTCAATAGACCTTACCCTATTTGAGTGAAATTTTGATCTAGACAAGTCTGGACAAAAATTTCATCACAGCTTGAAAGAGCATCACAAAATTAGTAGAAGAACTCACCGAAGTTTCGTTGAGAAATTTTGTAAAATGTGGATAATATAGCCTTGCAAAGTTTGCCGTTTTTCAGTCATTTTGCATTACAAATGGGAAATTGATAATCAGATGATCAAACTGATTATCAATTTCCCGTGCGTAATACAAAATGACTGAAAAAGGGCAAACGTCGCAAGGCTATATTATCCGCATTTTACAACATTTCGCAACAAAACTTCGGAATATTACTAATTTTGTGATGCTCTTTCAAGCTGTCCAGGCATATCTAGATCAAAATCTCACTCATAAGGGGAAGGTCTATTTGAAATCGATTTTTAAAGAATAACACTATGGTTTTATGAAATGATAACTTGTTCAGTGATACAATCTGTTACAAGAAAACTGGTATAAAACTTGTTTACGACCTTCATGGATCTTAAATTCACTACATTATATTATAAATACATAATATACAGTCACTTTAGCCATTTTGAAACTTATAAGCATATTCACTGGACACCTGCTGGAGATTGAGCAATTTCAAAGACCATACCTCTAAATTTGCGGCAATACCTTCTCCATAAGGTACCAACTTATTCTCTCCATCATGTGCTTTACAAAACCATGTGCATGGTCGAACAACTGTAACTGGCTCGTTCCAATAAACACTTGTCCTAGTTCTTTTATCAATATTCACATCATAACGGCCACCATCTGTTGCAATAATTCTGTCATTTCCTCGTGGAGGGCTTGAAAAACTTTGTTGCAGCAAACTAGAGTCTTTCCACGAGAAAGGAGTCCACACTTTTCCATGTTTCAAGTAGAACCAGTGTGGGCGGACGGGTGATGCTTTGGCTCTTTGTTCTGGGGTGGGAGGTGGTGCAGAGGGTGGCTGGGGGGATGACATAGCCGGGGGGAATATTGATTGTTGGGATTGAGTGAATGGGGGTACTGCATGTATAGGTTTTAACGGGGTTGTCTGGGTTGTCATGGGTGGTTGTGATGGTGAATGTTGATAGGAGACAGTTGTTGGTGGTAGCATTTGCTAAGTGTGAAAATATATGACATCACAAAGACAACTCAGTGCAGCAAAGATACTCAGTCTGTTATTCCTAATAGTCTTTTTACATATTCTTTTCAATGAGCATAATGTACTAATGCTAACATATATTGGTCACTAAGGGCATAAGCTTGCTGCAATTTATGCTGTGGTAATGTGTAAATAATACGAGCAAAATCACCTGGTGTTAGACAGAGAAAAATAATGTTTTTGCGCTACTTTTATTTATACTGTCTGACAATCACATGGTTTATATGGATGACCAACTAATCATCTCATGATGCATAAATATTCAAATTATATGGTATTGTGAGAGAGAACTCCCAGTGAGAATAGGACTCATAAGGGGGCAATGTAACTTAATGGGTTAACATGACCTTGCAATATTTTAGCAAGATTTAGACACATCCTTGATGGTTTTTAGGAAGATCTTCACATGATCATACAGAATCTTGACAAGATCTTGACATGATCATGAATGCAGAATTTTACCAAGATCTTGACATCACTTTGAAGGATTTTTGCAAGATCTTCACATGATCTTGTAGGATTGCAGTAAGATGTTTGGATGATCTTTATAACATAGTTACAAAATCATGCTGAGAACTTGGCAAGATACATAATTTGTATCCAGGCTAATGTGTGTAAAAGAAGATTACTATTTGGTTTACCATTGGTGAATATATACTGCTTGGTGGATTTACATTAGGTGATACATTGGAGGCTATTGGTGGTGTACTTGGTTGTCTGGGTGGTGTACTTGGTTGTCTGGGTGGTGACATCAATTCACCTTTACGTGGTGTCGAAGGTGGCGTCACTGGTTGACCAACAAATTTCTCTACTTCTCCCTCTAAGACATCTAAAAATATTTATTTACCCAAAATGAAACCACAAATTTGAGATTCGTGTTAAAATGAACTTATAAGCAACAGAGTTGTCATTTGTTCGACCACACAAACTAACAAGCTTTGCCTATTTGTCTGTGAATTAATGTGATTGATTCATTTAAATGGCCAGCGGTTATTTCACACAATAAAACCGGAACCTTACCTGCACCTAACCCCGAACCAGGCCACGAAGCTAGTGTGTACAAAGCGAGTGCCTTAACTACTCGGCAACCAAGGATTTCCTTGAAAAATGTAATTTACTTGATGTCACTTTGGCAAGCTGACAGAACAAAGAAATGAACCAATCAAATTAATTCACAAACAAATAGCCAAAGCTTGTTGGTTTGCGTGATCGAACAAATAACCCCTTTCTATGAGCAAATTAATAGGAAGTGGTTATTTTTATAGTATGATGTTACATTTTTTATTCTAGTTTGTGTCATTTAATAAAATGCTGTTATTAAAGACCGACTAAAAGGAATAACATTAACAAGGTTTAGGGTTAGAAAGTTTTAAAAAGCACAGTTCACATTTAGTTACAAGCTCAGAGTTCACAAATCACAACATTGAAAGTTGAAACCAACACACCTGGATTTAAAGCAATTTCCTCGCTTGTATTTCCACCCGATGGCTGTACCACAGGCGAGACAGACGTAGGAACTAATGCTGGAGCAAACGCAAAAGGTCCTGATAGTTGATTCAAGTCAAGACCATCACCACTGCTTGGAAATAGTGAATGTGAAGTCAGTGACGTTGGTGTTTTGTCCGCCATATTGGAACACGTTGATGTTTCACCACATATCCCACAAGTCACTACTGGCTTGGCGAGATATCAAATATCGCTGACTCATCAAAAATGATCAACATGTATAAAAATAGGTCCACACCACTCACACGCGTACATTGGCATCGAATTGCATTGTTGGTCTGTAATGGGACTCAACAACTTTCCCGAGTTTACACAGCTTTTCTCAGCAAAACAAATAACTTTTGAGGACAACAGTTAGCAGACTTTAGAAGTTAAAACAATTTTTTAATATTAAAATTGAAGTAGACTAGTTATTTAGCTGTCTAAATCGTGTGACACTTACGCTCAAAATCGATTTACAAGCTGCTCGAAGTCGTTTACAATCGATGGTTTGTGGTAAACGTGAACCGTAAGGTCTCTATAGTATAACTAGTGACACTATTACATCGGCCAACGTCGCAATCATCATGATTGAAAACAGAGCAGTAGAAATGTATTCATTATTCGTTCATGTACGAACATTTTGTTAAACCTTACGACCATATTAAATTATAAGCATTTGAGTACACCCCCGCATACATATGTTTATAGTAAACAGTTTTGAATCCATTTTTGGCTTTAACCTGAATATAAATACCATATGGCTGACCCTTGTTTACAAATCCCATGGCAAAACCTGTGACGTAATTCGGTTCGGTTGGCTTTGGCAACGGACATTGAAGTGAGGCATATTTAAACCTTAATGTTCCAGTATTGATCATACTTTTGAATTCGACCAAGGTCATCGTTTTATCTTCAGGTTCAAAACAGTACTAGAAGAAAAAATGTAATTCTATTCCCATCGGCACAAGGCTTTTGTAAGGCAGTGTTAAACAGTGAGTCAGTTTCCTCAAACATTTGTTACAAATCCTTGAAAACTTAGAATTTACCTATGCCAAATCTCAACAAGTTTGGAACAAGTTGTTAACAACTTGTAACAACTATCAGACTTGTTGCTAGGTTGTTGATATTATCAGACTTGTTGCAAGGTTGTTCCAACAAGTCCGATACAGTCATGATATAACAATATTGTTACAACCTTGTGTTGTCAACCTTGTAACATTCTTGTTATATCGTGACTGTATCAAACTTGTTAGAACAACCTTGTAACAAATCTGATAATGCCACAAAGCTTGTTACAAGTTGTTAACAGCTTGTTTCAAACTTGTTGCAACAACTGGGAACAAGCGGTGCGAACACAACTTGTCGACAGCTTGTGAACAGATTTGTAACAACTTGTTTGCAGACGTGTAACAACTTGTGCGTTTTTACGTGCGTACATGCGACCCAACTGAAAAAGCTCCAATAACTGTATATAACTGATAATCTCACAAAATCTCCATTTACTTACTTTATAGATGTCTTTCTCGTCTCGCAATGTCTTCGGCGTAACTCGAATGTTAAAGTAACTATTTTGCCATATTGTTTTTGCACGGGGAAAGATGCGAGTAATATTGTGTTTCATTAAATAACTGAATTTCCCATTCACAAAGAACTTTTTAGATGTCAGACATTCTTCAGCAATAAATGAGTGTATTTCTGCGTGTGCAATGTCCAGAATAAGTGGTCGCTCTGCAGAAAAATAAAATGAATTGAATATAATTTTACAGGGACCGGTTACAGGGTGAGATCTCTATATATTACTGAACGGTCTGTGCCAACGCCTATAGTGCCGGACAATAACACAGTGCATTCTTGAAGGATTCTCCAGTGGCGGGGCCAAACTGCGAAAGGGCCCATTTTCCTTACCCTCCCCCACGACACCGCAGGCACGAGTTAACTAGGGGGTCTGGGGGCATGTCCCCCAGAAAATTTTTAAAATTTAGGTCTCACAAATTGCATTTCCTGCATTCTGAGAACACATTTAAAAAAAAATCTCAGCTTCTCAAAAAAATGTTTTAATGGTGAAATTTGTAATAAATTGCATGCTAAACATTCAAACACAACATAAGTTTAAGTATGCTCACCAACAAATTTTGTTTTTTAATTAAACTTCTTGTCAATGTTAAATTCATTTACTCAATACAGGTCCTAGGGCCCTGGGGCAATTGGCCATTATTTTTCTTCAGTGGTGGGGCAGAGGAATGGGCTCAGTGGGGCAAATGCCCCACCAGTCTGTGGTATTAAAAGATGCCTTGCAATAACACCAGATCTATATTTTGGAAGAGTGACTACAAGAGCGAAAGGACGCAAACATTTTGACCAAAGTCTGTCATGAAGTTTTTCCAGAAAATAATTTTCGGGTAAGCATGCATTTCAATAGCCTGCGTCGTAGAACGCAAGCAGAAACACGATAGAGCTGTGCAAACTCCGGTTATTTTAGCTCCGGCTCCGGCATGCAGTCAAAACTCCGGCTCCGGCAAAGGAAATTTTAAGGAAATTTCATATTTAAAAGTAGAAGCAGTCGAAAGTATTTCAGTGTAATTTCAGAATTTATTTTATTCCTTTTTGAGCTTTCCCCTTTACTTATCAAATATACATGCTTCGGTGCTTGTTTAAACATGCAATGCTTGTAGAAAGTAAAACCGCATGGCAGCATGGTACTTTCGCCCAAAATATATCGGGGTGCGCTTGCAGAATTTTCGAAGCCATGAATCGGATCGGAGCAAGTAATTAAACTTTATAGTAACTTCAAATAATTCAACTTAATTTTTCCATTACCAAAAGTTCATTGAAATATGAGATCATTTTTCATAATTTTGTCTGTACCACTATATAACACTTGATATAGTTCTGCACAGCTCTAAAACACGAGTATACACTGTTGGCTAACATTTTACTCTTGTCACTTTTCCATTCTTCTGTTCAAGGTTTTTGGGATAACCGAGTTGCATTTCCAATTTTCCCAAAATTTGACGCTTTCGTAATTGGGCTAATTAGTAAAAAGCCCGAAGCCGGACGGTGCTCGGTCAATTTTGTTGATATAGTTAATATTCCATGCATATTAATCGCCTATATGTGGGCTCTAGTCTAGGTACATAGTATTCATTTCAATAGTATTAGTAAACTGTCTGCGTTTTGGTCTCTTCCAGCTGTGAAGACCAGAAGAAAAGGAAGACTGTTGAATATTATTCACCTACCCGTACATGAAGTACTGGGACACATCTCAGACTCGGCTTCAATTCCAACACATCTCTTACCCAACTGACAATCACGATATCGTTCTCGTGAACCTTCTAAACAATACTCTCTTTCTGTGCAATTTGACCAGCGCGACCATTCCATCCAATGCCCTAAAGAGAGCTCAGCTGCGCTAGATTTCAGTATCAATAAACTTGATATTAAAACCCAAGCAATTACGACACATGATAGAAAGCGATTCATCGCGCGTTTTGCCAAAGTTTTAATATAATCTTTTGTCAAAAAGGTATCAAGATGAACCAGAGATAGATGTATATTTGGGCAAATTGAACACGCTTGGTTTTGATAAGCGCGATGGATCAAAATCAAAATATTACTCACAACACAACACAAGTGAAACATGACACCGGAGATTGCGCATGCTATAAATACGTATATCATATCAAGTGTCAATTAACATATATCGCTAAACTACAACTAACATGTAGGTCATGTCCAATTGTATTTAATTCCGCATATATGTTTTTTTAAATCTCTATAAAAAAGGACACTTCTATAATATCGATATCCTTCACTGCCCGTATTTCACTCTCAGTTCTTTCCAGTAATTCCCAGGCGAGCTACTATTATCTCCATGTGACCCAGGACGTCCCCTATAACCCCGACTCTGTGGAAGAGAGTGGAAACCGACTGTATAATATTTTTTACGCTTTGATATAGTTTAATAATATATAAAAAGCATATATTAGCCCAAAAATAAATTATATATAGATACAGATAAAAAGCCAATTAGTATATATGTACAAATAAAATAGAAATTTCGTAATCTGGCTAAGAGTTTAATGTGTATGACCAACAATATTAAATGTGTTCTGGATTACCTGTGCTATGATTAACCAAAATGTTATGATGAATGTATGGATAGCGAAATCCCTAATTCCTTGCCCTTTTTCGGTTCCGCCTAACGTCTATCAAAGCGTGGTAGTTTTCTCACCCCCCCTCCAGCGTCTTCTTTTCCTCCCATTTCCCTCTCCGTTTATTCGTTCCCAATGTCGTGTCTTTACTTAGTAGAACTAGCTTGTATAGGTAAAAAGCAAAGTAAAGATCTTTGTACATTTAGTTGGGTGCACAAACAATATGCATGGACGACATTTAGGTGGGTACACAGACTATATGCATAACACTTTTTGATTTATCATTATAAGCTCTTCTTACGATATCCACAGCTTCAGAATGACTAACACCTTGCAAACTTTCTCCGTCGATTGAGATAAGTTCCCAACCAGGCTAAACAATTTGAATAAAAAGATAAAATTTTAGTGGAACAGTAAAAGTGACAAATCTTCCGCTCAAACCGATACTGACTTTCTTCGTAAAGGTTGCTGGGACATGAGCTCTGGTTTAAGTAAATCAATGTACTCCAGGAAATGAATGTTAAACAGTGCAAGCGACATGTGATTCTAATTTCTATTCTTTTACCTGTAATGTACCATCATCATCAGCAGCTCCACCAGGAAAGACTTTCTCAATACGGATCTCGGGTTGGGCACGAGAAGCGCTGCCACCAGAGATACTGATGCCTAGGAGGGCGAGAATGATATCTTAATAGGCGAGGGTGGGGGCGAATGGCTGGTAAAAATGGGGCAAATGATGAAAGGGAAGCACGACACGTATTTTAATAGGTGAAAAAAACCCAAGAAATTTGTAACCTTGGGAAAATGTCATAAATGATGTTTTTAACATATTTTGCGGACGGCAACTCCCGTACCCACACACATGATTATAGGTCGCAAACAGATAGCAATAATAAACCTAAGCATGTACTTGACGAAGGCTTTCCCTCAAAATTTACAATTCGGGGTCTATTTTAAAATTCCTGCTTCCTGTAGTTCAGACCCACACCACAGCAGTTTATTATAAATCTAACCACCTACCCATGCTTGTGCGTATCTTTGGCAAATCAAAAGTGAGTTCTTGATCCTTGATTTCCTCCTTATATTCAACAGAAACTCGGTCAGGCACTGTCAGGAAATTTCCCAACTCTGAATTGCTTGCTTGGTTTGTGAATGACGTGTCGTGGACCTCTACGGCTGGGAGGTCTGGGGGCAAAGGAGGCGGAGGAGGTGATGGCACGCCAAAGGTGCTGAGGTGGGGGGAATCACTGGAGGTATCGATAACTGAATGAAAGATTGAAAGCTAGAATATTCGCAGCAAAACTGAAGTTTGTATTGTTATGTTGTTGTTATGAAGTATGTGTTGTTTTGGTTGTAGCATTGATAGTCAGCTGGTAGTTTCGGTCGCAGTTTTGATTTAGCCTTGCTACTTGGCGGGTGACTATGTTGTTCTGATTTGGTGTGCTTGGAAACGCAAGCAAGCAGAGTTGTGGCTGGCTTTTTTGTGTGCCTCACGGGTTTTTTCTCCACGTACGAACGGTTTTCCTTTCTCACCAAAAGCTAACCGTTCGACCTTAACTGTGCTTGAGATGCGTCCTTCACAAGTTAGCTCTCGGCGGCAATGGAAGATTAGAGAGGGCCAAATTTGACTTCCACTACCGTCTGATATATCAAACACATCTGATTGGCTAATGATCCGCTAGTGGTAGCGGTAGTCAAATCTGAATCTTTTATTAGCATCTTTACCTTTACTACTTTAGTCATGAAAGCAAGCGCTCATATTACCTTGTATCATAGGTCCCATCTCAATATTGTTATTTGTATTTTCATTTGACCACGAGGTCCTGTCTTGTCCGGTTTTTTTAGCCTCTCGTTCCAAGATAGAAGAACCTTGGACTTTCAAAGCAAGCCGTTCTTTCTTTAATTCTTCTCGTGTTTTCTTGATTTGTTCAGCCTCGCTTCGAGTTCGTAACTGGAAGTTACCATGACTGTCTGAAGTTAGGAAAAGAAAGATCTCCCTTCACCTTTATATACAATACTATACCATACCTCCGTACCATAGAATTGCACCAAACGAGAACATATCATCCCATCCTACCGGTGTTTTATACCACGCCATACCATACAGTACTATACCTTACTACAGAACATAACACCACATCATATCATAACATACCACACCATAACTTAGTGCACCATATCACTATACCATCCATTACTATTCCTCAACATGCTATACTATACCATACCACCCCTTGCCATACTATACCAAGTCATACCAATTCAATCCAATTCAATCATTCCCAAACTACACAATACCTTACTGCACTACACCACACCATATCACACCACACCATATCACAGCACACCATGTCATACCATACCATACCATACCATACCAAACCTTACCATACTAGTACTACACTTTACCACACCATACTATGCAATACAATACAATTCCATATCATGCCAAGCCACACCATGATTTATATTAGTTACCATATCATACCATACCATACCATACCATATCATATCAAACCACACAATATATCTATACCATACAAGAGTCTGACATTGACGACCACCTACCTTGTACAGCTTCAACTATAGTTTTCTTCGGTTTCGCAGTGATTGCGTTGTCGTCAAGGACAGGAGAGGCTAACAAAATGAGATAGAAAATAAGTAGACCAAGCCCTAGTGCAACCGTAACGCGAGAGCTATATGACAGAGAAAAGCAACTTGATCCCGTTACAGAAAAGCAAATATATACTGTCGAACAGTACCTGGTGCTTTGTTGCCGTAAAACTCTAACGCTTCTACTTCACGATTTGAAATCATCGCATCAAATCGTCCAACATCGTAAGGAAGAATAATCGCTCTGAAAAAAGCCAGGAACTAGAAATTTTTATCCGTAGTGCTACTCCTGGCCTAAAGCTCTATCCCGGCCTTCAACCCCCACATGTAAAGATGCGTAAGCTAAGCTAAAGCTTTCAGCTTGGACGCGTTGCGATAGAAAAGCAATAGTTCCCAATTTATTTATCAAATAAAGAAGAGAGATGACTAACAAAGTATACCTGATATCTCTGAGCAGAATGGCCTTCCTTGGCGAGTCAAGTGTTAGCAGCAAATTATTCACAAGTCCTTCAACATCCTCCTCTTGATCTTTATACTGAAATAAATTAATTGATTATAGACAAGACAACTGCTGTATAATAGACATAACAAAAAGAATAAACATTATTTCCTCATCCAGATAATCTGCTGCACGATACTGAGTGCTAAGGGAAACCCACCTGCCCCACCAATGCCTAAGTTCTATTGCGTTTTGTGGTCTAGATGAGAACTTTAGCTTACCATTCTTATTTGCATCATCACAGTATTATAATCATTGTCATCCAAAAGATTCTTGCATCTGTTGTCAACATGACTCATCATTTCTTTGTCACCTGAAACACAATTAGACAAAGCATTTCACCTTTCAAAACCTTACCAAAAACGATGTTTTAAATTTGAGAATACATTCTGAGATAACTCGTTTTCCACTGGAAGGTAGTCGGATTTCAAATTAACAGACACTAATACCTTTCTTGCGAACTTTATGCTTTTGATCGCCTTTCTTCCTAAAGCTCAACTTTGCTTTGATTTTGTCTCCTTGTTTCTGCAAGAACGACTTGGATTTCTTAACTTTTCGTTTTCTATTGTTTGGTCCATCCTCATTGTCACTTGGTCGACTGAGAAAGTCTTCACTGCTTACGCCACTTCCGTTGGAACTACGCTCGTTCACACTACCGGTTGATCCATTATCGCCACTCTTCAGTTTGGCCGTCTTCGTATTGAGGCTGGTGACGTAAGGACTGACAGACTGTATGACGTCATACGGACTAGGTTCAGGGACCTGGCGCGGGTCAGCTTGGATGGCACCAGTCTCTTGTTGAGTTCTAGTGGGTTGTTCTTCCGGTGGTATTGGTGCAGGTGTTGACGAAAACACCGGCTCTGAAACTATTCATTTAATTTATTAATAAAGAAATCCACAGTATACCATCTAGGCATTGGATTTATCTACCATGGCCACAAATGCTTCCCTGCAGAGGTTAACACAACTGTCAATCCCATTCTCCAAATACCCAAAAATTACCATACATTCACGTCAATCTTGTGGGATTCATCCCCCCAATGTTTGGGCAGGGAGATAAATTAACACAATAATTTACTAGTAGTCTAGCACATGTATTTACGTGTATTGACTGGCCCATTCCAGAATGGATTGGCGCTCTGGTGTTATGAATTTACTAAGAGGAAAACCGTTTCACTTTGAAGGACCAGGAAATATTTTACACACAGGCTTTTACCTTTCTTGGGTATTTGTAATCCCTGGTTATGTATATTTTGGAACATTAGCACAAAAACATTTAACCATGCAGAAAAAATGACCATAAAACAATATCATACCTAACACAAACACGTATCGGTAAGTAATTTCGAAGTATGTCCAGCCTCATGAAAACATGAAGCTACTCAGAGTACTGCTCAACAATAACCTAGCTAGAAGGGAATGAGTCTGGAACGCGTTCTTGATTGTGTTCCTTGTTCTAAACGTGTTCCAAATTGCATGTCATTTGCGTTCTAATGGCTTCCAATTGCGTTCCTTGTTTCAAATGCGTTCCAATTGCATTCCATTTGCGTTCGTTCGGAACGTCATTAGAACGCCAACGGAGTGTTGTTTTTGAAGAGTACCGTACATGTCACTCACCCTGAATTTGTATATCTCTCTCAGGGGCATCTGCCTGAATACCAATATCTGATCTCGAGAGAGCTGGAGATGGACCGCGCTCCATCAAATCTACTTGAACACTGGAGTCTCTGCGTAACACCTCTTGGAAACTTAGATCTGGAACAGGAAGTGATAACATATCTTGCATCGTTTCATGGGAAACTGTAGGAAAAGAATGTGCAGTTTCATTTCAAGTACAATATTGTTATGCTCTTATATAAAAAAACTGTCCTAATAGTCTAATACTTTGGAAAATATTGTTAAACTATACAACCGTTACAATGCTAAGTCAGCAATATTTGTCACATGTGAGATTATCACTTAGTGGAATAAAAATTAAATAATTATAAATGAATTTTATTTAATAAATGCCAGTGTATATTAATATAATTGTATTTACCATTTGCCTTTGTTCCATCTGGATATATCCAACTGACATCTGAATAAAATAATTTTGCTGCAGGTAATATTCCAACTGACTAAAGTTAAAAATAATTGACAGGTTTCAGTAAGCATTGCAGTGCTGATTGAATATTGATCATCATTTGCTGCATGATAATGTTTGGTGGACCTCACATATTTTGACATCTCACTAACTGCAGTCATATGTACCTTCACTGTCATTATAATGTGTTCCTGTGATTTAACAAAGTCAACAGCTTCTTGATGAGGAATACTTTCAAAACTTGTACCATTAACATCCAGTATGAGATCACCAACTTGCAGTCCTGCCTGTTCAGCAACAGATTCTCTGTCAACTCTAAAACATTGAATGATCAAGGCTGTTAGTTTTAAAATGGTAATCATAAATGGTGATAATGATTGTGATGATTGACTATCAGTGATGGTAATCACAATGATGAGAAAGGTGACAATGTATGGTGATGGTAGTGGTGATGATGGTTGTGGTGATCATAATGGAGATGGTGATGTTAGTGATCATGATGGTCGTGGTGATCATAATGGAGATGGTGATAGTAGTGGTGATGATGGTCGTGGTGATTATAATGGAGATGGTGATGTTAGTGATCATGATGGTCGTGGTGATCATAATGGAGATGGTGATGATAGATGATGGTCGTGGTGATCATAATGGAGATGGTGATGTTAGTGATCATGATGGTCGTGGTGATCATAATGGAGATGATGGTAGTGGTGATGATGGTTGTGGTGATCATAATGGAGATGGTGATGATCGTCGTGGTGATCATAATGGAGATGGTGATGGTAGTGATCATGATGGTTGTGGTGATCATAATGGAGATGGGAGTGATCATGATGGTCATGGTGATCATAATGGAGATGGTGATGATCGATAATGGTTGTGGTGATCATAATGGAGATGGTAGTGATCATGATGGTCGTAGTGATCATGATGGTCGTGGTGATCATAATGGAGATGGTGATGGTAGTGAATCTGATGGTCATGGTGATCATAATAGAGATGATGATGTTAGTGATGGTGATAACAATGTTGTTAGCGATCTTACCAATAATGGTAATCGTGTGTGCAAGCGTTACTCACTTTGAGACATAAATCCCAAGTCTGTACTCATTACCACCTCGTAGATTGAATCCAATAAAGCTGTTGTTGATTAAATCTATTGTGAAATTTATCCTTTTCTCATCCATGCTATTGAGAAGATTGATGTTAGGTTGAAATTCCAGACTATGATGCTCACTACTTGCCTAGAAGTTGAAGAAATTATAAGGATTTTTTCACTAATTAACCACTTCTATTTGACATGCTGCATTAGCTTTGAACCTTCAGAGACCCCCAAAGACCAGACATCAGGTGTTAGCATATATGGCTGGTTTTGATTTTCTATGGGATTAACATGATGTGCCCAAAAGCTCTGTAGTTGACCCTACCTTATCACTATTGTCACTACCATTGAAAACATCTTCAACTGGCAAACCATGACTATCTACCCTGTAAAAGATACATAGATGTCACATACGTATATTATTTTATAATATCTTCAGTTGATGATTGCAAATCATATGACATATGTTCATATAACCCAGTGAGCTCTGTATATATCTGGACCAAGAACTTCAGTCATTCAGCATATGAGAAAAGTGAAGCCAATAAGAAAATATTGGGGGTGGTCACCCCCTCGGTCCCACAACTATTGTATAAAAAGTAACAACTGTAACAAACCAGAGCTAATTCTTAGATAAACATGAGCTGAAGCATCTTTATTGAACTGAAGCTAATGTAAACAACACTCAAAACTTACCATGAAAAGCCAGCTTTGATTTCATTAAACTCTGGTACCCTGCCTTCCGACTTTACCACTAACTTAACTTTGCTTATACCCGACAATAACTTTACAGCCGAACTATGTGTTATGTTTTCAAAATCAATGCCGTTACATTCAATAACTTGATCTCCAACTTGTAATCCTTCTTTAAGAGCCATAGTATTTTCATCTACGTTAGAAATATAAACACCCGTACCGAACTCGCGCCCACCGCGAATTGAGAATCCCAAAGTGGAATCCGGCGCAGGCTTTTGTAAGTTTACCACACGAAAGCTCTCGTTTGTTTTCGTTTTTAGCGAATTTGTGCTATGTGTTTTGTGTATAGTTGTTTGACTAGGAGGACGAAAAGGCTTTGACATTAAATTGTAAGGTGCTAAATTGTCAAAGCGGCTTCTGTAACTTGGTGGTAGCAGGTTACGAATGTCAGCAAGTAAGTCCATTTTCTTTGGGGTATCAAGACATGATTTTAAACTAGTAACCAAGTGTTCGACCGATCTCCCTGCATGGAAGTCTTTTAAGACATCGTGTAGATAATCTCTGTCTCTGTCGGTCAACAATCTTGAAACGTCTCGTTGAAATTTCTTCAATGTTTCAGCATTTCGCGAGCTCGCTGTTGGCGAAGACATGTTTGGTATTTTTTCCTACTATTATAAATATATCACCAAACTGTATAAAGGATTATTTCCAAAGATCCCCATTTATTAAAGTGTTGTTATTTTAAGTTATTTCAGCCATAATACAATAGCTTTGCAGGTCAGTATTTGCCCTTTAAGCGTCGTTCATATGGCGACCAAGTCATGGTGACTGAGTTTACATTGCAATGCGTTTGTTTGCCGACCCATTATTACCAAAATAATTACCATTAACATTCCATACATGGTTGTGTTGGGTGGGGGGGGGGGGGGGGGGGGGGGGGGGGGGGGGAGTAGGGGACTGTAGCAAAAAATGTTGTCCTGAATTTGTTGTTTATGTGAAAATGTGGCAATTTAGAAACATTCAGTGGTCTTATTTGTAACTTCACCAAGGGAAAGAGAATATAAGTCACCTGTGTGTCGGAAACTTATAGATATTCTGTTGTGTTGGTATATAGATAAGTGCATGAATATCATGTGGCCGTTTTAGCTGGAAAAGATGGGAGGAGAGAAAATTGTAGAACTCGACAGAATTGTGAGCGAAGTGAGATTATTAATATTATCGAGATTCATATACTGTAAAGAAATAAAACATAACCATTTATCCTCATGAACGATTTAACATTGTTGGGGAAGCAACCACGACATGTGTAGCAGCAGCTGGGTTTTTTTTGAGAAATTTTTCCACCCAGACAAGTCAGTGCAGCACATGGCTGTCAACTGTAAAAGCATACACATTTTATTGAATTGTTCACTACATTGAGTTTAATGTTGACCACTTGGGCCATACAGTGATTTCAGTTAAGTATTTTACATTGCACTACACATGGCACCTGGTCGACCAGAACCATATGCAGGATTTCCCATCAGGGGCAGTAATACACAATATTGTGTAATACACAATATTAGTTATACAATATTTGGATACTTGTATTACTGCCCCTGGTGGGAAAATCCTGCATGACCCTGGTTGACCACCAGGTGTAGTGCAATGTAAAATACTTAACCGAAATCAGTTTAGAGGTAAAACCACATATTAGTAAAACCTGTGTGTAGGCAGGATATACGGATATCTTTATTGTGCTTTGATCATACATTATCTGGGTCAAAATTTTAAAGTCATAACCTTCAGAAATCAGAATGTGTCAATGTTGGACGAGTAGGGCACATGGTAGTCTGTGCATAGTAGTTATGGTAGGTAGCCTTGTTTTGTTTGCATGACATTGGACATTGGGTACATAGCTTTTATCTTATTTGGGGTCATTCATGAAATTAGACATTAGTATAAGTCATTCTGGATCACTAGTTCTGCAGGTCAAGGTCTGGTCCAGTCTGACCCAGTGGAAAAGTTTGCATCATGCAACCACAGAATAGGAAGTTATACCAGAAGCATAACAAGCGATTCGTCATCAATCACGCCATCCTGGCTAGTACAACCGGCACTTTGTACCTACCAAATCCTGATAAAAACTTCCGGTTGTACTAGCCAGGATGGCGTGGCCTGACGTGAGCGAGTTAAAAATTTTCGTGGACGTCAAACAATAAGGGAAACGACTAGAGTTACACTTCTGGTATAACTTCCTATTCTGTGATGCAACCAAGACAGACACACAAATAAACTTTTTCTATATATTTACTATCAAATTTTTTAAATCTTGGGTGCACAATTTCCAAACTTTCCTGCCAGGAATCAAATCTTAATAGTGATCTGCCTAGGAAGTAATCTAAATTTACCCTAGGTAATCAGAAAAACTTTCACAGGATAGATTGTAGTGTCTTTGGTCTACGACAGGGTAGGATTATATATGCAAGCAAGATAAAACTTCTATTCAAACAAAAATATCACACAAGGAACGGATAAATATACATGTAAATAGGGCGGAAAATGTGCTCAATTTACTTGTAAACAAGGTCGGATGGTTCACAAATACCAAACCCACAAGCTATTTGGGCGGTTTATAGAATGTATTTAGTACGAACTACGAAAATTCATTCATATTCTTTTTGAAAGATTTGGTGGCTCTTAAAAGAGCCGTTTTTTTGTATTTGTCTTGTTCTTTCAATGTCCAGTTTATCCACCAAAGCCGTAGAGGGTTCGTCCTTGTCGTTTCAAGGCGTAGACAACATCCATGGCAGTGACGGTCTTTCTCTTGGCGTGCTCGGTGTAGGTGACGGCATCACGGATCACATTCTCGAGGAAAACTTTGAGAACACCGCGAGTTTCTTCATAGATCAAACCAGAGATACGTTTGACACCACCACGACGAGCGAGACGACGAATGGCGGGCTTTGTGATTCCCTGGATGTTGTCTCGTAAGATTTTACGATGACGCTTGGCGCCTCCCTTTCCTAGACCTTTGCCTCCTTTACCACGACCTGACATTTTAGTATCTTCGAACTTTCAATGTAAACCCTTCTACAGCGAGATATAAATGATTTGCCATCCGAATTTGCTCCCGGAAATTTATAAAATCATAAGGGCCGTACGTCTACGAAGACAGCAAAGACATAATTTTGATTGGATAAGATAGAAGACTTTGGATTGGTTAAAAAAAGGGTCTTTCTCTATGTTTTTATTGGTCATTAATTCTGCAACTGGATTGGTTAATAAAATTTCATTTTGATCCTGCAGGTTACCACCAGAGTAACCTGAAGTTCAGGCCCTACCACCAGAGGGGTTACCACTACTGCAATAAAAATAGCGATTGCAGAATTTATTAATTTTGTTTCAATTATGTGAAACTTTGTTGCAAATGGTCAAGTGGTAGAAATGCACCAAAAAGCTAAACTCGAGGCCAAAGTATGTAGACTTTGTGATGGTGTTTGAGTTATGGTGTCAGCAATTGATTCATGTTTACCATGACCTCAAAGGCTGAAACAGATCTCTCAAATTTTTGGTTAATTCTACTATATAAGATAGATTACCAGGTGATTCATGTTTGAAACAATTTGACTAACTCACAGGTGTTTGTTGTGGGGGTGAGGGTGAATGTGAGGGTGCTATTAAAAGATTACAACACTAGATGCCAAGTTTATTGACATCACCCACAAAGAATGCCTGTGACGTAGTCAAACTGTAACTACCTTGAAACATGTAACTACCAAAATAACATTATTTTTTGACAATTTGGTGGGACACAAATTGGGAATGCAGATATTAATAGGGATCAATTAATTCATCCTGGGGAGAGATGGTTGTTTCAATGGGGACTTTTGAGGGTGCTTGTTAAGGGGGGTCATATGTTGCTGTAAACAATATGGGGTGGAGGTGAAAGCTTGGACCTCGGCTTGGACAATGTGTCAACTTGCCCTTAAGCTAGCCTGCATCCTATTATACAAATTGTTCCAGTTGTGCTCATACAAAACATACAAATTCACCATGCATCATTTATTTTTACATCATACAATTTTACTTGTGAAGGGGAGTGTGGGCTCTCAATGGGGTACATATTTTGACTGAATGGTGGATTGGCAATACTATTATAAAAGTGGGATTTTACTTGTAAAAGTATGGTGAAATTAACATATTCATAGCGGCATGTAGTAAAACACTGACTACCAGAACACCACCGGAACACCGGAACACCACCATTTTGTTTGGGGTTAGGGTTTGGGGTTGGGGGTTAGGTGGTGTTCCGGTGGTGTTCCGGTAGTCAGTGTTTTACTACATGCCTATTCATAGCTTTGTGATTTTGATCTGGTAACTATCCATTATTGTCAGAATGCAAGACCTCCTCAAATTTTAAATACCCCTATTTAAAAGAAAATCCTGGATTTTTACTGTAAAATTTTAACATGTACAAACTCTGCCATTTTTTAAACTCACATTTGTTCCTGCGAGTAAGTTATACAACCTTGCTTGCTAGTGGGCCTAGTGTGCAAATTTGACTTTAAATGTATACGAATATGGGGTTGTATTCAAGTGTTCATATCTAGATATCGATTTTATTCTTTTGTAAATTTGGTGGCTCTTAGAAGAGCCGGTTTTTTTTGGTTGTCTTTAGGACTTGATTTAAGCTCGTTCACCACGGATTCGTCGTGCCAGCTGGATGTCTTTGGGCATGATGGTCACTCGCTTGGCGTGGATAGCACACAAGTTCGTGTCTTCAAACAGACCAACAAGGTAAGCTTCGCTTGCTTCTTGTAAAGCCATCACAGCTGAACTTTGGAAACGAAGGTCGGTCTTGAAATCTTGAGCAATCTCACGAACCAAACGTTGGAAAGGCAGTTTGCGGATCAGAAGCTCGGTGGATTTCTGATAACGACGGATTTCTCGCAGGGCGACAGTTCCTGGCCTGTATCTGTGAGGTTTCTTCACGCCACCGGTAGCTGGGGCACTCTTACGAGCAGCTTTCGTTGCCAAGGTCTTTCTTGGTGCCTTTCCACCAGTTGATTTACGAGCGGTTTGCTTTGTACGAGCCATTTCACAACTTGAATCTTGCTTTGGAATATAAACTTCGAAGAAGAATTTGCCAACTTGGAAATAAAATAATTTAAACTTTGCGCCCAAGCATTTATAGCCACAGGATATCCTCACGTTATTGGCTGATTCGGAACAAAGAAATCGAAATCAGATTGGTTAAGAATATTTCTATGTGATTGGTTGCTTAATTGAGCTTTATGATTGGTTAATATAACCCAAAATTTGATCCTCTTGCTTGAAGAAGCTATGACTATCAGACTATGTGTTGGTATATATCGTATATATAAAATATTAAATACATAGTAAAGTCACCAATAAATATGTATTCACCAAAGCTTCTGTTAAACTCTCTTAGGCATCTATTTCTGTCTGAGTCCATCTGCTGTTCTGTATATTAA
The DNA here is from genome assembly GCA_902702795.2 of Paramuricea clavata. Classification (NCBI taxonomy): domain Eukaryota; kingdom Metazoa; phylum Cnidaria; class Anthozoa; order Malacalcyonacea; family Plexauridae; genus Paramuricea; species Paramuricea clavata. Next base: position 11,030 of record CACRXK020002942.1, on the reverse strand, counting down.
AAGAACGCTCACTGAAATCTACCAATAGTAATACTACATTACTAGTGTCGTAGTGACTAGTGCAAGTTTTAATAGAGCGAAGTGCCGGTGGAAAATAGACTTAAGCCCCGTTTACAATACGCTCAATTTTTGGTACGGCACGGATAAAATTGGTACCAAAAATTGAGCGTAGTGACTAGTGTAAACGAGGCTTTAATAATAGTACATTCAATTGCAACTTGCGAGCAGTGCTTGTATCCCACAAAAAATATGAAATCGACATGTAAAAGGATTTAATTATTTTAAAGCAGAATATAATGAACAGACACCATTGACAATAGTCAATCCCGCCTCTTGTCTTTGGACGGTCAATACTCAACTAGAGATTCATCACAACGTAATGACTAATTTCGCCATATATACTCTCTACTATTAAAAAATTCTTAACTTCAAACACACGGGATTACTTAACTTTATTAGTTTATACCCTAAATTAAAGTTAAAACATGTAACTGCTGGGTACTAACTGTACTATTATTTAGTCAGAAACCTTCCATTTGGTTGAATTATGTCAATTATGCGGAGTCGAGGACCGAGGGTTCAAAAATGTCAGAAATATCGTGTTGTGTTTCCTTGCGAAATTCAATTGAAAAATTCGAAACGAAATGAGACGTATTCTTACGTTAAGAGTTAATAGTATGAAACATTATAACTCCAAATCTTAGTTAATTGTCTTTAAACTTGAGAGATAGTTGCGTTCTAGCTAGTGGAGTCGTTTGAATATAAAGTAAATGCCAAACGTGAAGGAATTATTTTGGATATTTTATCAAATTAGAGTCTTCTGACCTCCCTGTAACCTATTAAAAGAGTAGTTTCTAAATTTTGAAGTTTGTATCTATGCATTAATTTAAGTCTGTTATGAATATAATGCAAAAACGTATCCCAAAATCGACGGGAAAGTCACAAAAGAAGCACAATGTAGCAAATTAAACCACCATGTTTGAAATGTTGCAGGTATGTACGTAGGGGTCCGGCCAGCATTGATATATAATCACGCGGGATTTTCGAAATGTATTCATAATTTTGAAAGCTACGTTGAAAGCACTGGTTGAAATTAAAGCGTTGAATTTGAAAGTCGAAGATGTCTAAACCAGCATCAGCATCGAAACCTGCTCATCCTCCTTACTCCGTGATGGTTGTTGCAGCTGTTGCAGGACTAAAAGAGCGAAACGGATCGAGTCGACAAGCAATCGTCAAATACGTCCAAAGTAATTACGTAGGAATTGGTGGCAACTGCAGTAAGATGGTGAACAAAAGCATTAAAAATCTTAAAGAAGCAGGCAATGTGAGAGATGGCAAAGGTGGACCTTTCAAATTCGCACTCACTGAAGCGGCGAAAGCCAAACCAGCAACCAAGAAAGCAGTTGCCAAGAAAACCACGAAACCCAAAAAGCCTGCCGCCGCGAAGAAGCCCGCCACGAAGAAACCCGCAGGGAAGAAGCCCGCAGGGAAAAAAGCTTCGGACAAGAAGAAGCCTGCGAAGAAGACTGGTACACCAAAGAAGGGGGCCAAAACGACAACAAAGAAAAGCAAAGCAAAGTCTCCCGCCAAGAGAGCAGGCAAGAAACCGACGCCGAAGAAGGCTGGAAAGAAACCAGCTGCAAAGAAAGCTCAAAAGAAATAAATCCGTCTTCTAAAGACCAAAAAAACCGGCTCTTTTCAGAGCCACCACATGCATAAAAGAATTTAAACGATAAATCGATGAAAATATGCAATTGCCGGAAATATATAGTTGTGAATGCATGACTATTAATGCATGACTATTAATTAAAAGGGTGGGTGGTCATTAATTTAGGAAATATCCTTGCAAGAATTTTTTTTAATTCGGAGCAGAGCTTTGTCGAAATATTTAGTTTATGGTGTAGAAAGCTCTGAAGCTGTGCCTGCACGTGGAGGAATTTTCTGTCTTCCATGTAATTGATTTTTTCTCTCTAAATGCTTGCATAAATGTTTTTCAAATTCCACCTTTTGAATACATGCATGAATATTTTTATCCTCCCCCAGGATAGCTATATTGTTCCACCCTTCAAAAACTTAATAATTCATGAGGAGAACAAACACAAAGGAAATTATAAGCGTGTCGTATCTTTATACAGGGTGAGTAAAAAAAAACAAACTGATATCTTCGCGGCTAATTTCAATAACAAGTCAAAGTTGTCAGGTTTTTTTAGAAATTTTTACTCACCCTGTATAGTGTACGTGATAGAGATTTCTCTTGATTTACATAAACTTTCATTTTCTCGACTTTATACACAACGTATTTTTTAAAAATTACTTCGCCAATGAACTTACTAGATCGATCGTTTTTGAAGCAATTTAAAACATTCGCAGTGCGTGTTTTATCAGACCTAAAGATACTCGGCTTCGCCTCGTATCTTCACATCTGATAAAACACTAGTACTGCTCGTGTTTTAAACAGTACTTAATAATCTATTCCCTGTATTCAAAGTATTCTGATCGAAATTAAGAAGCCAGAAATCATAGTCCCAACTCAATTAGATTTTTTAAACATCCCTGAAAAAAGACCACTATGTCTGTCTATGAAAATCTATTTAATATGCCCTCTTCTAATAATTAAAGCCTCCCTTTTTATTTTTTAGGGAGAAATTTATTAAGGCTGTCCATTGACTTCTTCACTTTTCCTTGACTATATTCATTGTATACTCTTTCTATAAGTTTTTACTGGCTACCACGGCACATAGACATAGTAAGTGATTTATGCAAAAAGTTTATACATACATGCATGCATAACCAATTAAAATTATACACAACACAACGTAATTTAAATAGTGTTTTGTCTAACAAATCTTGTTCTTCATTTTGACAGCAGAGTTTGGTCTATAAAGAATTGATAGTGTTCTTCATGATATCAATAGCTTCAAAAATCTGTTCTTCATTGATAACCAGAGGTGGAGTGAAGCGTATCTTGTCCCCATGTGTGGGCTTGGCAAGCAGGCCGTTATCACGCAGTCGCAGGCACACGTCCCATGCGTCGACACCTAAACACAATATCTTTCACCATCAATAAACTTTCATATAGAGCTAGCAAAAAATCCTATTTTGGAGACTCAGTGCGCACTCAGTTGTTCAAAAAATGGAGAATTTTCCCTAGTCTAAGACATCCTTGGCCTGTACACACGTCAAAACGCACAAGTTGTTACAAGTCTGCAAACAAGTTGTTACAAATCTGTTCACAAGCTGTCAACAAGTTGTCTTCGCACTGTTTGTTCCCAGTTGTTGTATGTTGTAACAGGTTTGAAACAAGCTGTTAACAACTTGTAACAAGCTTGATGGCATTATCAGACTTGTTACAAGGTTGTTCTAACAAGTCTGATACAATCATGATATAACAAGAATGTTACAAGGTTGTAACAATATTGTTATGTCAGGACTGTTTTGGACTTGTTAGAACAACCTTGCCACAAGTCTGATAACGTCATCAAGCTTGTTACAAGTTGTTAACAGCTTCTTCCAAACTTGTTGACAACTTGGGACAAGCAGTGCGAACACAACTTGTTGAAGGCTTGTTAGCAGACTTGATATAAGGTGTGAGATTTTTACGTGTGTACATCCAACTGATCCAAGTACATTACATAACCTAGAACGTTTTCTATATAAATATTGGCTGTAAAAAACCCTTCTTGGGGGAATACACAAAATTGATGTCAAAGTATCCTATTAACTCTCCTGAAATTGGAAATCTTCAAATCTGGTCGACGAGTTCCGTAAATCCCGCGTTGTCTAACTGAGAATTCAGGTAATCAGGTATTTATTAAATCAACCAAACAGCAAACAGCCCAAGCAAAATCCAGTCAAGGCTAGAAAGTGTAAAAATGGATACTGACGGACCTTTCGTTTCCTTGATAGTGATTCCAGTAAATAGACCTTTTCCACGAACTTCTACGACGATTTCTGGATTGAGTAGCGAAATCTCAGACCGAAGTATTTCTCCCATTTTTGTTGCATTTTCTGCCAATTTTTCCTCTTCTAAAACCTATATGAAAGAAAACAAATTATAACAAATTTTCTTCATATCATTGATATCAAAGATGAAAAAATAACACTAGTAAAAAAGGCCACTCACCTTTAACGAAGCAATCGCAATTTTACAAGCGAGAGGATTACCACCGAATGTTGAGCCATGCTAAACGAAGCAATAAAGTAGATAAAAAACCAAACTATTTTATGTGCCATGTTAAGCTATTAGATTTATTAATCTTAGTTTCAATTGATATGAAAAGTTTTTTAATCAGATACGTGTTGAGAACATGAATAAGATTAATTCAATCTTTATTCCAGAAGACGTTCGTCAACATTTCAATGGTATACGAGCACGCAAATCTTTTGTTCAAATACAATCATGATATTTCACTATGCTCATATCAGTCACATCCAGAAACTGGTTCGGTTTAGTGCAGTGAGGGGGGGG
>CACRXK020002941.1:13998-39362 GCA_902702795.2 Paramuricea clavata | reverse complement strand
CTTGAAACATTTTATTCTAGGCCTCTCAGGAGCCGTCACCTCATTAATATGCAGAAACGCGCAATAGGCGAACTAAGAGGCCTAGGGACTAGGCTGTGAAATTCCCTGCCACCTGGGAGTCTGGGAACCAAAATGCCCTTATAAATCCGCCATTTTGTGGAGACAAAATTTTCACTGAGAAAAGATAGGAGTACGCATTCTATATCTATTACAATCTCGTACCCAGAGCCATCGTTGAGTGGCTCTGGCCACACGAGTTGAGTTAATTAGAAAATACGGTAAAAGTACAGTATTTTCCAATTAACTATTTCGTACCCATTCTCCGAGAATTCGCGCGCGCCATAGTATTTTCAAGAGGAGTGGAGAGCTAACTTTTTGCTGAAAATATCAATAAAATCGCAATTTTTCCCGTCAAAAGCATTAAAATATGTTCGGCGCAGTTAGTGTGAACAACAAGGATACTGAGTGCACGTGTGATTTCCGTTTAACAAGTAATTTGAGATGATTGAAACACCGGCTTCTACACATGTCAACACTCATCGAGTCATCGATCAAATATTTTGTCTCAAATGGCTTCTATTTCCTTCGAAATGTTCTGATTTCTTCTTAAGGTATAAGTACGTTTAATTATTTGTTATATAAAAGTAATTTAATAACTCTCAGCTTTATTAAATAGGCTATTCTTGAGCAAGAACGTTGCTTGTTGCACACTGCCTTGGTTGCCTTTTATAATTCTTTAATTTGTTACAATTTTATTGTTCATGTGAATCATGTCATTATTTTGTTTCAAGGTTAATTTTTGAACCTTGTTCTCTGAATTTCCATCCTAATTGTAGTCTAGTTGGAATACCACAAAAGATAATTGTGTACCCCCTAAAAATGCAGCAGATTTCAGAAATTCTATAGCATCCTGTGAGCTGATCATACCCAATATTTATTACCAACTATTTATACATGCATTATTATGAATCTATCAATACATACCTAGGGAGTTTAAAACCAAATATTATTCTTCATACAATGATAAAATAAAGATTTTTTTCTCAATAAAGAAGGGTACTGCTGTAGCAATTGAGCAAAAGCCAGCAGTATACCAGTGTGTGTTTATTAAATGGTTGACTATTTTATAACTTTAGTATTACATTTCTTTCAGATACACCTGGGGCTGTACCTATGATAATCTTTTTATTATGCCAATTAATGCCAGTACATCTGGAAACAATGGAAATCAGTTTCAAGTCAAAATTATACAGTTCTGTATTCTGGAATAGTAAACAGCTTGGCATGTTGCGTTATAATGAAGAGTCTAATATAATGAAATACTCAAGAAAGGAATAGTATTGTTGGAAAAGTGGCATCGCTCATTAGTTATGTGATAAAAAGTAGTTAGGTTAAAGAATCAAGAATCACACCTGGCCTGATTAATAACAATGTCCTGCTTGAATAAGTGTAATATCATTTATACTTTCATGCTTGTATTGCTTGTTAGGTTGATGTGCAGAATGACACATTATTGAAATCAATAAAGGTTTTTTAGAACTTGCAATTCATTTTATGGCACCACTAGGAGGTTGTGCAGGGCTCGGAGTAAAACTTTTCCAGGGAAAGCATATGACATCATTAAGTTTTCCCAGGGGTCCCTATGACATCATAATTATTAAATGGGAGAAGAGGTGTTTTACAATATATTACACTTTACTGCATATTATCTGGCACTGACACAACTTTTTGTGCTTTGGAGGCCCCTTTTGAGCTGGGCTTTTGCCTGCATCCCTACTTTCGGCGATCCTGAAATTGTTAAAGATGTATGAAGTTATTATGATAGTTTACTAATAAACCTAAAATTTGGTTTTAGTAGTCTTATTCTGAAAAAGTAAAGTTTTTTGTTGTTGAGCATTTGACTTCAAATACAATTGTTACTTGTTGCACACTTAGTTGGCCATTACAAGAATGAACATCTGATATTTATATATAACTAGTACTACCTGAAAAAAACGAGCAGAAATTTGACTTTTCTAGCGAAGGCCGTTCTTCAAGAGTTAGTAGCCAATGCTGAGTTTCTGCTTGTTTTTTTTTTCAGTTAGTATTACTATATAACCACTCAGCACACCAAGACTGTGGAATAGTTGACAATCATTTGTTTACCAATTTTAGTGGAACCATTGTATAAATTGTGTATACGGTTTCATATTATTACATACCGTACATAGTACATACTGCTATTGTTAAAGACCATGTAAAGTCTGTTCTGCGCATGCGTTCTGCAGGCCCACATTCCATTGGAATGTTATTAATATTTTGTACCTTCCGAACTTTCTTGAATTGAATATCTAGTCTGTATTCATTTACAAGCATAGCGAACCAGAAGAGTGTTAAAAATTTAGTATAATATATATCTAATATTTTACAACTTTAGCACTGGGTTCAGAATGTAAACAAAGGGTTTGACGGTTTGTTACTTTGTTTACATTACATACTTTACATGGCCTTTAATGAAACCTTTTTTGGCTACTAACACCAATGTTTCTGACAGAGTTGTACAGGAAATACTGTAAACAGAAACAATATATTATATTATCAAACAATTCTAACAAACTATGCAAAGCATACTCTTTCTAATAAAGGTGCTGATATATGGAACTTACTAGAATCGAATATCAAAAATATAAACTCTTGCACTGCTTTCAAAAAACAAGTTAAACAACATCATTTATTGAATTAAAAATAGGATTCAAATTCAAAATAATTCAAAATTATGCATTCTACTTACATATTATACAGTGATAAAGACTAGTGTCAATATGCCTTCATATATGACTTATATTTGTACTGTAATTATTTTGCTTTATAGTTCTTTCCTTCCTTTTGTAAATAATACACTCTAAGATAATTGTTTTTCTGATTTTACTGTAAATATATTAATTAATAGATAACAATGAACTATAACTAGGGGCCTAAATTAAAAAGCCTGTTAAGGTTTCTAGTAGGTCCCTGGCCCAATATTATTAGAAAATACTTGTAAATATTAAAAGCTGTACAAAAAAAAAAAAAAAAAAAAAAAACCCAAACGAGTTGACAAATCCAAATGCTGTTTAATAATTTGTTGCATTCACACCATGATTCATACATTTACAGTTCAATTAAAAAATCCCAAATCTTGTACAAACACAGTCGTAGCATACGTGTACGCTTGTAAAGTCTTGTACGCTTGAATTTGTTTTCAATAATAACACTCCAATATGGTAGATCAAGGACATATGCCATCATTCCCATCAATACTCACTCAGAGTGAACCAAGAGTATGAATTATTACCATAACGAAGCCTGTTATTTTGCCCAAATGAATTCAAGTATGCATAAATCAACTCCTTAATCCCTTCACCACTTTTTCGGACGAAAAGCAACAAAAAATCCGTCAAAATAAGCAAATTTTCAGGCCAAATAAAGCAAAATATATCGTATTCACTCATATTGGCCGCGCTCGTGAACGCCACAGGGGGTATGGGTCCAATAACTTACTGATCGACCAATCAGGATCGTTTTTCAATCGCGTGTGGCCAGAGCCACTCAACGATGGCTCTGGGTACGAGATTGTATCTATTATTTCTATGATCTGAATTCATGGCCTTCAAATTCGAATTACACGCTGCATTGTCATTGGTCGGCTTTCAAAACAACAACAGGACATTTCCAGTAAGAGAGCGAACGTTTGGGGAGTTAGCGAATGGCCTCTGGCCAATGGCCGCCTGTGGATGATTGATAAATTTCTTGCAAATATATTTCATTTGCAAGAAATTTATCAATTTATTTGTTTTAAATATTGATTTTATAATTGTTTTAAAACCCGACGGCCTTTGCGTATATGAAACAACTAAACAAGACAGCATATAATTCCATTGTATTTTTAATATTGATTCCCTTTTTTATTATATTGAATTTTTTAAATAAAAAGAAAGCAAAGTTATTTCCATGCGAAAATTTGAAATAATTTTATTGCACACTCAAAGTTTATCGATAAAGCCATTTAATTAGCAGTTTAGTTTTATAAAGGACACTTTCAAACGTTTTGCGAAGCGTTTGTGGTTGAATTTTACCTTAAATTGAAGCTTATATTACGTATAATAACATACCTAACATATATATGTTGGGAAATTGATAATGTTGTAATTAAAAGTGATATTTTTAGGCGATTTGTAAGAATATTCTTAAAAACTTATCGTGTTACCATGACAACTACTTCAGATACTTCATGTTCGGAAAATACAATGGTTTTGTCAGCAAGGCGAGGGTTTCTGCATTCATGTATTTTCTAGTATACTATAGATGCGTTATCCAGTCTTATTTCAGATCAGTGGAAATCAACTGTAACACGCTTTCTCTTGCTTCCGGCCGAACCCAGTGCTTCCATTTTCAAAAAGCATAATTTCCTTCCAACCGTCCAAAATTTCCTTATTTTTGAAAATATTTCCTTGCAATAAAAATTATTGAATTTTACCTAATTTAAGGTGGCTCCCTACAGTTATTCTTGTTTAAGCAATAATTCCGTAAAACAGGCTTATTCGTGCAGAACGCGAATTCTTTTCGATTTGGTGGCAATATTGGTCACCTAAGGAATATTTCAAACTAGATTTCGACAACGTCAATGTTCCCATGGCAACATGACGACAGCATAAAGCCTTCCAATTTAACGCATAAATGTGCCGCTATCTTAAAAATGATGTCGGTGACCTATCTTTTTTATTTCATATATCAACAGGAATGATGCTCTGTAACTGTGGTGAAAGTTTAAAAAAATTCTGTAGTGTGTGATTTTTTTTAAAAGCGAAAATTTTATTGCGAAATTTCCACACTAAAGATTTTTTTAAAAATTGAAATTTATAAAATTTACCGCAAAATAAATGTGTGGTCAAAATTTGAAGATAGGTCACCGATGAAACTAGTGAGTAAAATGCAAATGAAGTTAGAAAATAGCCTCGTGTAACTCGAGAAATTCCCCTTATTGAAAAGCGTCGCTGACTAGTAAAAGATTGTACGCGGGCGCAGAACGAGTTTTCATTCAACAAAATCGAGCGGCAATGTTGTTTTTACTGTTTTGTTTTTGTCAACTTTTCGATTTATTTGAGTGTCATGGACAGCTAAGGATTATTGTGAAGGATCAAATCGGTGAAAACAAGGTTGAAGCTAATTGAATCCTGCCGTTTACTCAATCTATGAGCTGTAACAACCTATTATTAAAACAGGTGGACGTGTTTTTTTGTTTCATCTTTGCCCTTTGGTTTTGTACTTTTTGCTAAAAATGAATAATTTATAGGCTATGAAACTGAAATATTTTTCTGTTTACATACAATTTTTCTTGAGAAGTAAACAACTTTTTAAACGTTTGTACATAGGCAGCCCAAAACGGCGTGTAGAATGCACCAATAATGCTTCCAAATGTCAATTTGCATTAAGCTCGCCCCATTCCTTTGTCATTTGTCGCGCGCCGTAAGCACTCAATTTGAAAAGCAGTGTTGATATATTTATAGATTATACCTAGGTATAATAGGTATAACAATTATAGGTATAATCACCGGAGTGTCACAAAAAAAGTACTCCTGTTTGATTTGTAATAACTTCTAAACAAGTAAAGCTATCAAACAGAAATAAATTGCATTAAATAGAGGAAGGACTAACTTAGATTTTGATATGTTACAGTTGTATTTTACTTAAGAATTCACGGAGATATTAGTGTTCAAAATCGGGAGCATATTTTGGGATGTGTCTAAAATTAGCGAAAATCGGCATATCAAATATTAACTCCAGCGTTTGTTTGCTTAATGACATATCAGGCTAACTTGTATTTCAGCGAATTGTCGTTAGGGTTTGTAAGAGATATGGCGTAGATTTAGACATCTTACATGTAAGTCTTAACTCATTGTTTCCTGAAATATGAACTTTCGAAATTATGCAAGTATTTAATACGTCTATGCAAACTTACAGGTACATGAAAGACCATGCAAGGTAGGCGCTTAAATTTTTCTTAAATAGCCTAATTTTTTATGTTTTTCATGGGTTCAAAACAAAGTTGATTATTTCTCGGATAGAGCAAGATGAATATTATTCTTTAATGAAGGAAATAATATTGCTTTTTGCAAATACACATCACAGTATCAACGCTACTATTTTGTTACGTTTTGTTCCAAAAATGTTGGACGTCTCTGGGGAGTTGCTTGTTATGTCTTTACTTATGGAGTTGTATGGTTTGATTTTGTTTCATTCTCAGTTTATTCTGAACTTGCCAAGATTAAGAAAGGCAAAAGAGTTTGGGTGTTCTTAACAAGATTTCAGAACGTTGCAGAAGTTAGAAAATTCATTCAATGTGAAGTTAGAAAATCCACAATTCCATTGTGACAGCATGCCCTAATTCAGAACTACGAACGATCCATGACGATCCTTCGCGATGCAGTGGTCTCATGAAATAAGGAAACGTATTCGTGCTGGGAACACATGCGGATTTCGGACGAATAAGTCTTGCTTTTATTTTGTAGATAATAATACTTTGTTTCATAATAAACGATTTGTCAAGTGCCATTTATTTACTGGTAATAATGCATGTTTCAGTCGGGCAAATCTTGATTAATATTTGATACGCCGTTTTTGCATATTTCAGACACATCCAGAAATATGCTCCCGATTTTAAACATTAATATCTCTGTGAATTTTTAAGTGAAATACAACTGTGATATATCAAAATCTAAGTTAGTCCTTCCTCTATTTGATGCAAGTTAATTCTCGTTAAAAGCTTTACTTGTTTAGAAGTTATTACGAATCAAACCGGAGTACTTTTTTTTGGGACACCCGGTATAAGAACAAGGTGTACAATTATACTGAGTATCGAGTTCTGAATGATAGCGTAAAGATTTGTAACTCCACTGATAACTACGTAAGGAATATTTGGAAACTGCGTAATGACTGGGTAAATGCGGAAATTTATCAAAAAAGGTGCAATAAACCCATTAGATTCCTTTGGCTGTACCGAAAGTATTACACTGTGAATAAGCAGTTCACTGTCTATTCGGCTGGTGGTCAATATTTCACAAGAAATGAGTATAGGATGGAAGACGGTAAACTTTATATATGTGACGAAAAGTTAAGACCCATATTAACAGAGTATACCAAGGAAGATCTATTAATGTGCAACGATTCAATCATCAATATAAAATACGATGACGAATACAAAGTTCGAACTGACTTTTCAATACTCTATAAGAACAAGGTCTATAGGCCTACTATTATACTGAGTATCAAGTTCTGAATGATAGCATAAAGATTTGTAACTCCACTGATAACTACGTACGGGACATTTGGAAAGTACGCAACAAATGGGTAAAGGCGACAATGCATCAAAAAAGTTGTAATAAACCCATTAGAAAGTCTAGTTGGTTGAACCGAAAGTATTATGTGAAAAAGCAGTTCACGGTCTATCTCGCACATAACAGTCAATATTTCCCAGGTATACCCAGGAAGATCTATTAATGTGCAACGGTTCAATCCTCAGTATAAAATACGATGATGAATACAAAGTTTCGACTGACTTCTCAATTCTCTATAAGAACGATGTGTACAATTATACTGAGTATCGAGTTCTCAATGATGGCATAAAAATTTGTGACTCCACTGATAATTTCTTAAGGAATATTTGGAAAGAACGCAATAAATGGGTAAAGGCGCTAATGCAGTATGGAATTTGCAATAATCTCCCTGTATACTTTGTCTTTACTCGACGGGAATACACTTTGCTCAAGGATTTTAAAGTTCGCATTTTGGCAAGAAAGAAGCTGATAACAAAGTACGATTACGCTGTGTTTAAAGGTAAACTTATAACATATGTGACTGAATGCGCTAATGTTACTTTTACTATAAAATATGAAGATGAATACAGAGTATGGAACAACTTCTCAATGATGTACCAAGGTCGAATGCACTCTTACGATGAGTACAGAATAACGGATGATGGTCTACTAGACTGTAATTCTTCCGACCGTCTTATTAAACAAAAGTGGCGGAATTTCATTGTTTCGGAAAAGATAACGACAGCTTTCAAACATTGTAGTGTAGCTGTCGACGGTTTTTACTCCGAAAATTACACATTACATACAAACTTTACTGTTTTCTTCAAACCTACCAATCAAAGTTTCACAAGGAAAGATTATGGAGTGATTATGGGGTATTTTGCAATTTGTTCAAGAAAGCTCAGATCGTCCTGCAATGATGATTTGGTCAAAGTAAAGTACGGTGAACAATACAATGTTTATAAAAACTTTTCGCTGGTTTACAACATCAAGATATACGATTATTGCGAATATCGATTAAGTCACAACAGTATTGAAATGTGTAGTTCCAATGATTCAAGAGTTCAGGCGATTTGGAAAACGCGAAATTCGTGGCAAAAGTCATTACCCGCATTCTGTTATCGTTCTTATAAATTGAATGCAAGATACTACGCTGTGACAAAGCAGTTCAGTTGCTGTGTATTCGGCAGATACTGGTCAATATTTCGAAAGAAATGACTATGCGGTGATATACGGTAAACCTTATGTATGCGGCAAAGAGAAGTTAAATCCAATTTTTTTTTTTATTATTATTATTAGCTTCGCCAACTAGGGCAGGGTCACCACAACAGCATATGCCAATTACTGTGGGCCCTTTTTACCTAACCCACCCTGTCAACTTTTCCCTGTGGGAGGAAACCGGAGTACCCGGGGAAAACCCACGGCGTTCGGCAGAGCGTTGACTTTTACTCTTTTCACATGGGGACTGGGTTCGAGTCGCACTGAGAAGGTACTTAGTGAGATTCGAACCTGCAGCCTCAGAGGTGAAAGGCAAGTGCGCTAACCACTTGGCCACCGTAGCCCCGTGCCGTAGCCCCGTAATTACAAACTTTAAGATTATTATAGCACCATTATGTGCTTTGGCGCTTTCTATTATTTCTTTGCTATTGTTGTTGATAGTTTACTGCATGCTTCCAGAACTGCGCACACTTCCTGGTTTGAATTTAATGAGTTTTAGTTTCGCCTTGCTGTTGTGGCAAACTTACCTTGTAGTATTTTTGTCAATGTATTCTCGTGTAGGTAAACTGTTTGATATACCGTGTGCTAGGCTGTTTGTAGGAAATAAGTTTATGACGTATAGTATAATTATGAATGCTGCGGTTAATATCTACCACTTAAGAAAAACCTTTTGTGAGAATACTCTAGTGAAATCTGATGAACTGAAGAAGTGGAACAGGTTTTTAAAGTATAGTTTTTTCAGCTGGGGAGTTCCTGTCATCATAACGCTAGTTTACATTGTACTAGTAAAGGAAGATGTTCTAAGGTTTGATCAACCTATTGGGTCTGCGAAGAACGATGTTCAGTCGAGTTCAAGGTTTTATCAACGCATTGTGTTTGCAAATGGAAGTCATGAAGATGCGACAGCAAATGAAACATGGATTTATCAACGTATTGCATGCTTCAAAAAAAATGTCCATTCAAAGTTTAATCAAAGCACTGTACCTTGGAAGGATGCGACGGAAGATGATGGAAGGATTTATCAACCTATTGCATCTTTGAAGAAAGATGTCCAGCCAGAGTTAAGGTTTGATGACTTTGATCAAAGCACTGTGCCTGTGGAAGATGATGCAAGGATTTATCAGCCTATTGTATCTTTGAAGAAGGATGTTCAGTCAAGCTTAAAGTTTTATGAACGCATTATATTCGCGGATGGAGATGGGAAGGAAGATGCAAGAATTTATAAACAGATCTCTGGAGATTGTATCAATGGTCGAATTACTCCCGATTGATCAGTTGATGTTGATGTATATGGCCTTCAAGGTTGTCTTTTGTTGTACATAATTGGAATGTTCATCCTCACTGCTTATCGAATTCGCCAAAAACTCAAGGCCAGCAGAAAGATTGGACAGAAATCGAATGTTGTTAAGCGTCGTAAATTTGTCATATTGCTCAAGCTGTCAACCACTACAGCCTTAAGTTATTGGTTTCCTCTCTTCATATCTAGAATCGTGGATTTTGATTTCGACATAAAGATAGCGTTGTATACTGTAACGTTGCTTACTGCATGGTGCCTACATTGGTATTGCGTTTGTTTTCACACGAAGAAATTATCAGTTGCTCAAGAAAAAATATTTCCCAGCAAACAATAAGCCACCAGTTAACTAAATTCCGCTGAATAGACTATAGTGTAAGTAAGTCGGCTGTATAAGTGTAAATAAGTAAGCAAGCAAGTATTAGCTAGTATATAAAGAAAACGTGTGTGTATATACTGATTACTGTAGAGTAATATTTAAACAGTAATCAATGAACAGTGATTAATTTGAAATCTAGTCCGCAGTGTCAAGTACACCACTACTAAAAAATGGAACGTATTCTACCCAAAGTGAAAACGCTTAAAATATATAATGCTATTAAATTAAAAAGTACGTTATAATGTATACATCGTATTTTAGTTTAGATGTTTGTAGTAAAGTAAAAACCCCGCAAAATTTCTATCTTTCTACTACTTTGCTTTCCATGAAGGGGAGCCCCACCAGTCTCCATGCCGAAAATCTCAGCAAATTTCCGCAATAAAATGTTCGTCTTCAGAATGTTTTTCAGCGCCAATAAGTTCAGCTCGGAATTTTACACAATTCAAAACTTTCGCCAAAAGTCGCCATATTGGAAATTCAGAATATCTTATAAACAGGAGATACTTCAATACCTTATGTAACTTTCACTGAAGAGTTTCTCCATTCAAATGTGGCAATATTGCGCATGTGCAAGAGTTTGGATTTTGTGGTTTGTCGTTGATCCTAACCGTAACCCTTGCCCTATAGACAAGGTCGTTTTCCACTTCGCCCGTATCGTATCGTACCGTACCGTGACGTACGTACCGGTGGGCATGCGCAGCTTGAAGATGGGTTTTCAAATTTACGTACTTCCGGTTGATTCGCGTATCAAAATAAAAAGTTCGTCGCAAGTCAACTTCTTAGCGTACTACGGAAGTATTAACCAATCAACGTTCACTAAATAGCCAGTTTTCCACTTCGACCGTATCGCAACGTATCGAATTCCCTACGATTGAAGTGGAAAACTCTCTTAACTGATCTTAACTCTAACTCAATTAGCCTTTCTCACGCCGCCATTTTTGTGTGGCTTTTCAGCCGAAGTCTGCGAGATAAGTCCACATAACAGCGACTTTTTATAATTTTTTGGACGAATGATGGTAAATTTGCTTTGTAAACATTGCTTTTCACATCGTTTTATTGTAATTGTCTGTATTGGTTAAATAGAATTAGATGCCACCCAAAAATGGCGGATATTCGTCATCGCAAGAAAGGCTAATTGTATTGACGTCATCAATATTGAACGCCCGTGAGTTAGTCAAATCGGTTATTCAGTGCTATATTAAACACACTAGACAGTTTACACAACTCTGAGTTACTCTGAACTGAAAAGTGTTTTTGCCTACTTGGAACTCATCCAACTTTTTCGCGGCGAATTTTTTCGCTGACCAATCACATTGCCATGATTTGATTTTTCACTTCGCTTCGCTTCGCGCGAACAAATTCGCCTAGTGGAAAATGGGCTTATTAAAATTAACACTTGGTTGCCTGCGACACAATGTCGTCAGAACTATTAAAAGATGAGTAGAACTATATGCAACGTCCTATACTAAAGGGACAAGATGGTTGGGCATATAAATGCTCACGAAATTTCTTATGAATTGCCAATAAACCTGCATGATTATTCATGTGCGCGGAAATAATAACCAATGAACCCCCAAAAAAAAAAGACGTTGCGAATTGCTCTCTACCTCCAGCTTTATTTCATCTGTTGGTTGTTAAAGCCTGTTTCCATATGGTCGTAATGGTCGTAAAAATAGAGTCACGATCTTTCTCAACGGCCAGTTTATACCTGTAAACCACATATAAATCATAAGTATTCTCTAGCTATAATCACTCCGCGTATTTTCAGTTCTAAAATGTTGTATTGATGGCTGGTGAGAAAGATCGTGACTCAATCCTTACGACCATATGGAAACCAGGTTTAAGCGTTAATTGCGAACGTCATGCATGAATAACTTAATAAGTGCCATGTATATTTTAATATTTCGCTCGATTGACAAAAATATGTTTTGCACATTGTATAACAAAACAGAAAATTCTACAATGCCAAAATAAAATTGTGTTTTGCCAAAAAAATTTAAATTTGAAGAAAACGATTTTTTTTTCCTTTAAAGAAAATGGCTTTAGTATATTTTTCTCCCGCACATAAATGTCGAAAAACGTGCCTGCGCGTGGAAAAAATAACCGTTCTTGTTTCCCAGCGATACAAAGTATTGGGTAATTTTCACCCCTGACTAAAGCCCAGGACAGATAGGCAATTTTTCCATGATAAATTGTATTTGCTCAAAGGCGGCATTGACGTGAGATAAACGTTTAACATTCCGTGAACACCAGCGTCGAGCAACAAAACATGTCACGGGATATTTGTCAAGGAAAACATGTTGACCGTACACACGAGCAACAAAATTTGTGAAAGAAACTTGTGGCTCGTCTGTACAGGGCTCAAGTGTTACGAAAATTAATTTGGAAGACGAACATTTTAATGCATCCATGCATGTACATGATACCATAATTTTAAAAATATGTAAAAACTAATTCCCCAGAACGAAACGTAAAAATACGAAATTTATAAGAATATCAAACTATTCGACCTGAAATTTCAATATCAGTAACGAGCCACCTTAGTAGCGTTTCGAGTGTATGAAGTGCATGACCAGTGGAACAGCTGGTGAAATAAAAAAACTCAAACTCGAAAACGTTTTTAAACTTTGTGTTTTGCCCACATAATACACAGTTGCTGAACGACGCTTGCAGTTGCAACATGAGTCGTGGCTTTAGTTTTCGACTCTTGTATCGAGCCGTTTTCTTTTCCCTCTGTCTGATTTTCGCCTGTTTTTATCATGGTGGTGGTTCAGAGTATGACAGGTGAGAAGATAAAGCAGAACCGAACAAATTAAAAGATGAATGTTGACGTTTCTCTCGAACAAGACGAACGCGTTTCTAACTTGACAGAAAATTCGAAACAAATTGATGACCGCAATGCGTGGAACAAAATTGATCTTTCAAAGATGGTTAGAAAAGGTAAATTTTGAAAATGTGAGAATGTTAGCACTTCAGAAGGAATAATTGTTAACCATAATTTATTTTTAGGAACTGCGATGAAAACACTCCGAAATGAATTAAGGATACAAAAGAGCCCAGTACTACCTTTTTCAACTTCATCACCGCCTGAGGTAAAGGTTCCAAGCAAAGAATCGACAACCATCTCCCACTCAAATGAGACAAAATGACAAAACGATAGCACTAAAAATATATCTTCATTTGAAAATCAAATTTTTCACCAGAATGATTTGAAGGACATAGACAAAAGAGAAACGTTCGCTTCACTCACAACTCAACATCTCCGGAACAGACGTGAAATTGATTCGAAATCTGAGTATACACAGGAAGATTTATTATTGTGCAACAATTCAATCATCAATATAAAATACGATGATGAATACAAAGTTCAGACGGACTTTTCGGACGAACTTTTCAATACTCTATGAGAACAAAGTGTAGGAGTATCGAGATTTGAATGATACCATAAAGATTTGTAACTCCACTGATAACTACGTAAGGAATATTTGGAAAGTACGCAATAAATGGCTAAAGGTGAAAATGCTTCAAAAAAGTTGCAATAAACACATTAGAACCACTTGGTTCTACCGAAAGTATTACACTGTGAATAAGCAGTTCACTGTCTATTCGGGAGGTGATGGTGATTATTTTAAAAGGAATGACTATTGGGTGGAAAACGGCAGACTTACAATGTGCGAAGAAAACAACAGACCCGATTCAACAGAGTATACCCAAAAAGATCTATTAATGTACAACGATTCAATCATCAATATAAAATACGATGATGAATACGAAGTTCGCACTGACTTTTCAATACTCTATAAGAGAAAAAGGTGTACGATTATACTGAGTATCGAGTTCTGAATGATGGCATCAAGATTTGTAACTCCACTGATAACTACGTAAGGAATACTTGGAAAGTACGCAATAAATGGCTAAAGGCGAAAATACATAAAAAAAAGTTGCAATAAACCCATTAGAGAGTCATGGTTGTACCGAAAGTATTACCCTGTGAATAAGCAGTTCACTGTCTATTTCGTACCTGGGAATCAGTATTTAACCAGAAATGATTATGGGGTGCGAGACGGTAAGCCTTGTATGTGCGATGAAAAGTTCAGACCCGAATCAACAGAGTATATCCAGGAAGATCTATTAATGTGTAAAGATTCGACCATCAATATAAAATACGATGATGAATACAAAGTTCGGACTGACTTTTCAATACTCTATAAGAACAAGGAGTACGATTATACTGAGTATCGAGTTCTGAATGATAGCATAAAGATTTGTAATTCCACTGATAACTACGTATGGAATATTTGGAAAGTACGCAATGAAATGGGTAAAGTACGCAATAAATGGGTACGCAATAAATGGGTACGCAATAAATGGTAAAATTTTTGAGGTTTTTTAGAAGAACAACATGATATCAAATTTTCGAAAAATTGTAAAAATAATTTTCTAAAACAATGAATTTCCTGGCGAAATAGTTCGCACATGTTTTCTAGAAAATTAAAGAATAAGCTAAAGTTTGAACGTCATTGGTAACAATTTAACAATTTTTGTTTTCTTTTTTGAATACACTTCTCAACTCATTGTAATCCTGAAATCCAGTTTGTTTCTCAACGACTTCCAGCCACTTTGCCTGAATAATTTCTTTAGTTTTGTCATCCATCAACTCTCGTCCTTTCGTCGCAGATCCTGTGACAACTTTACTGGGTACAGCATCATCAGGTATCCCACAAACTTTATTCCGATAACGCGCATAGCGTACGTCTGCAAACTTCCCCTTATTCTCCTTCATAAATTCAAAGGAGCTCATTTCTACAGCCTTCTTAATCCTTTCTTCATCCTGAATTCCAATGAATGCTGCAACCATCCTAACTACGCTTTCTAAATCATCTTTCATATCCTCAAAGAACAGAAATAAAACATTCGAGTCATTCCTGTGTTCCCACCAGCTGAGCAAGTGGACAAAATAGGACGGCCTGTCCATCTTGTTTTTTGGCACACCATAAGCGAATGAAAAATCCTTTACGTATTCATGAAGTGAAAGTTCTCCAGGTTGGAACATCCAACCCTTATGGAAGTTAAAGCGACTGTAAAAAGCAGCACATGGTTCACGATAAATAACAACGTATTTAGCACCCTTGGGGCAGTGAGGATACCATGCATGAGTCTTGTAACATCTAACAATGAAAACAAAACAGATGGTTTATTGTCAACTTCAAGTCACTTTTGAACGCACGGGTCCCAAGTTCGTTGCGAACTTGCCAATTACGTTTCCATGTTCGGAAATTGGGCGCGAACTTCGCAACAAATTCGCAAGTTCATTTCAATGTTTGAACTTCGTTTGTAAACAAATGTTCACACACAATAATAATAATAATAATGGAAACTTTATTAAATGTTTTTCTTTACATACATTATACAATCGTAAATCTCTCTCATAAGGTAACTTACGGTTGGCTATTTGAATCACAATTATACTATACTAAACTAAAATAACAGAACAAAGTGCATGCAATATATATATATATATATATATATATATATATATATATATATATATATATATATATATATATATATATATATATATATATATATATCTTATATATATAACAGTCTGTTTCATCCACAACAATCTGTTTCATCCGCACAGGAATCATCAGATGGTGAATAATTTCGAAATTATTCACCACCTGATGATTCCCACACGGATGAAACAGACTGTTGTGGTTTTTTGAGGTAAAACGAAAAACTATATTACGCTCTATATGGTATTGAGCACTGTTTGTGTAATAATAATAATAATAATAATAATAATAATAATAATAATAATAATAATAATAATAATAATAATAATAATAATAATAATAATAATAATAATAATAATAATAATAATAATAATAATAATAATAATGGAAACTTTATTTAATAATTTTGTTATATATATTTTTTTTATTAACTTTACAATCATATTATATAAAAAATACACATACAGCTATGATTGAAGGATTGGACAACAGAACTAGAATCCCATACTAAGTCCATCCATCTAACACTAAAACACGACATATTACGGACTGCAAACTGGACAACGTAAATACTGATTTTACAGGCCTTTACACTATATAAAACATGCAAGAATAAATACATAACTGTACCGGAACAGTAATTAGACCATCAAAGAAACCAAGATCATATCTGGTTGATACTCCTACAACGGTAGTAAGACGAAACCGAGTACAGCTGCAAAACATTCCCAAGGACATTGATAAGAAACAAGACGAACAGGAAACAACACCATCATTAAATATAAATAGCAGACCTAACAGAATTAAGATATTGTCTTTGAAAGCAAGAGAAAATCTTGGACTAGAGTAGTTGACATTCAAAATTATTAAAACATTAAAGTTACAATTAAGATAAGCGAAAGACATAGCTAAGTTGACATTAAGTTTTATATATTTAAGAAAAGGGAGATGTAATGTGATTCAATTAAGATTAACTATTAACTGTTACCAATATTAACTATTACTAACTATTATAAACTAACGTATTGATATTAAAGTCTCTTTCAAACCTTACTACATGTACGTAGCCGGTCGGGGCGGGCAACAATTTTTCACTTATTGCCCGGGCGGGATACATTGCATTTATCTAAAGCCACGTGACTACAAATCAGCCAATCACGTTTGGGGTTCACACTAGCTATATAACAAAACTGTATATATCAACATGGAAAATGTTTTTTATTTGTTAACCCATGAGTGGTAGTACTCTCCACTTTACGAGTAAAATCGTCTGGCGTTAGACAGAGTAAAATATTCTGGCGTTAGACAAAGTAAAATACTAAAGTAGGGTGCATTGCCAACTTAAAGGGTTAAATACAATAATTTATTGAACTCTCCCAACTGAACTTTTCGGAGTCAAATAACATATACAAAAAATTAGAAGCTATACTAATTACTAAGTAAACATGAAATTCGAACTAATTAATTACTAATAGTAATATGGATTTAAAAACTGATCTCACACTCTATCAAAAGTGAAGCCAATTCAAGCGAGCCTTGGAGCAAGTCTACATGTTGATGAGTGTAGAAAGTGGTGAGTTATATTCCATAAATAGGAATGCGTGATTTCTATAAATACTATAGGAGATCTAATTCCTCACTACAGTCGAACCCCTATAAGCGGACACGTCTCTTAAGCGGACACCTCTTTTAAGCAGACACATATCTCAGGTCCCATTCGTTTTCTTTAATAAAATACTATTATCGTAACCCCTATTAAGCGGACACCCCTCTTTAACGGACGCGGACACCTTACTTGAGGTCCCAATGGGCAAACCAACCTCTCTTAAGCGGACAGACGACAGATTTTCTGATAAAATGTATTCAATATTCGACAGTAAATAACAATTGAGATTAATTTACATGGCACATTGACAGTGACACACCAACCTGGCGCGAAGACATCAGAGCCAAGATTATTAAGGAAGTGACGAACGAAGACTGTGGTGAGATCACTGATGATGACAACGAACTGAACGAAGATGATGAAGTTGACTGGTCTCTTAACGAATCAGTCATTAAATCTTCCTCCGAAGCTCTTAAATTTGTCGAGCGGTTGGCAGAAGTCGCACAATTTCGAGGTTTGGAAGAACTTTCTAACGTCATTTTTATGTAAATGACATTATAATGGGCTATCGTCTGCGTGAGCCTCGGAAGCAAACTTGTATCGATTCCTTTTTTATATGATTGTGGGAGACGTATACATTTTCTAATGAACTTTTATGTACAAAGAAATTTCCATTTTATGCTAATTATTTGCTTGATATTTTTTACTGTTTTGATACTCAAATTACACACCTAATTACACCTCTTTGCCTCCTGCTGTGTTTTTCTACATACCCCTTTTGAGCGGACACCCCTTTTAAGCGGACACGGCGAGGTCCCGAAGGTGTCCGCTTAATAGGGGTTCGACTGTAATGAGAATTTTGAATTTTGAGATTTGGGCACAGATTTGGGTCAAAGATGTATGGCTTCCATGCAGGCTCTCTTTTTAGGGGGGGCGGGGGGGGGGGGGTATGCATCACGTTTCACAACGAAAGAAAAGCCATTTCACCATTCACATGTCTTAAAAAAGCAATTTCACGGAAAACTAGATTCTAATAAAATAATATAATAATAATAGGTTTATTAAGAGTATGTTGAATGCATGGTACAACCTGTCAGTAAAAAACTACATCATAACTTAGAAGTTGGAGTGACGAGTATGTTCAATGACCTCCGAAAGGCCTCCGAAGTTTTTACTCTTGTGCAATCGAGTGAGATCATATAATTGATTATCGCGTATCATGTCTATTATGACTATTTAACAATTAGACAACGAGGCCGAATTGTCTATGAGCGAATAGTGAACGAGGCGAAGCCGAGTTGACTATTTGCTCGTAGACAACGAGGCCGAGTTGTCTAATTGTTTTAGTATAAACTTTAACATTAATTTGCAACTAGGCTGCAAACACAATACAAAAATACACACAAAAAAAAACATAAAACCATTAAAGGTAAACAAATATTTTAGTTTTTGTTCGCGTAAAATGTTTTACAAAATTCAGTTTTAATTTTAAAATTTCATTCAGTGTATGTTATTTTGTCCATTTTCTTACCCTTAAAAATTGCCATTCCATATTTTTGTTGCTTTTTCGTTTTTTTTTTAGTACAGAATTGTTCAACAAGTCGTCCAAAAAAATCATCAGACACTTCGGCAAAAGTGCAAAATGCGAATTTTCCGCCATTTTGAATTTTCTATTAGTAGGCTATCACTAATAGCCTACTAGTAACGTAGCCAATCAGAAGCCACGATATGTGATAGCCTACTAGTAGGTTTATACTAATATAAAATAGATCGAAATAAACAAAGCAAAATCGCAGTTCACGAAAGTGACGAAACAGACATCCTTAATTCTCATTTCACGGAGCATTTTTAGGCCACATAAAAAATAAAAAATAAATAGTTGGTTAGCATCGACGCCTGCCCACAAAAAAGGCCCCGCTCAGGATTTTTTTTAAATTTATTGATCAACGGGCTATAATATATATAGTATTCTGTTGACTGTAGCAATTGTGTTAATAAGTTACGAAATTGCATGCGAAAATGACGGTATGAATCATATTTTGAAATATATAAAAAAGCACCCCCCCCCCGCCCACTTTTTGGCAAAAGCTAAGGACGCTAACTAACTATTATTTTATGTGGCCTTATCGACAATCACACCTCACGGCTGTAGAACAAATCACATTTCACGACACTAAAATCAAGCACTTCACATTTCATGCAAACAAATTAATATTGACCATTCACGGCTCACGAAAATACCCTTTTCCACCCTCTTTTTAACCTTTAGGCTATCTTTTCATTCACAGCAGGGTCTTAGCTAGAGGGCCGTGTTGACCGTGTTATTGCGGCCAAAAATGGAAAAACACGGCTAGATAAAATAAATGCAGCTTCATTATTTATATAAGGCCATGTAGGTTCATAAAATAAGGTGTTACTGCTTACAACAGACAGAATTTCTTCCTATTTACATCATACTGTAGTTGTTGAAATTGGCAAAACTGATCTGTGGTGTTTTAATGTCTTTGATGGGTAATGGGAACCTTATGGTGTTAAAATGGTTTTAAATACACCCCCAAGATTCTGGGCCCAAGAGTTGCTGAAATAACTTAATATTTTAATGTCAGTGCGCAATACGAGTGTATGCTCGCCTTGTATTTGGTTGCAAAGCATAGAACAACCACACGCATTGTCTGTTGTTGGCGAGCATAACTAGAACCGTGAATTTGGCTATTCAAGGTAATTGACATGTGCACACCCTGGTCATTTTGAAACACACCCAAGATATAAAATCCTAGCTAAGACCCTGATTCACAGTATAGTTTACAATAGATAATATTACTAACACCAAATGTTGTACATACACATCAAGAAATGCTTACAAACTAAGGGAAGCCTCACATATCGATTTTGTCCATGAGAAACGTCATATGTTCGTTTCTCTGGAGACCCCCCACCCCCCTTAGAAACGTCACACATAGTTATCGATATTTTGTTCTTTAATATAGTACACATAAAGTAATTTTCTACTATTTTCTACGGTCGGCTATTGGCGATGTTTCCGTGCGGAATATGTCATCAAAATTTCCAACGTTTCTCAAAACAACTTTTTTTGCATGAAATATTGATAATTTTAGCGCGTTTTTTTTTTAAATTTGAGTCTTTTAACGCAAGCTAGGCATAATAATATAAATGTATACTCGTATATAGTCAATATAGAACAGGTATGGTATTACGAATGTAATTTTTTTATTCTGCAAAAATGATTCCAAAATGTCAAGGCTTTCGAAAAAGCTATCGAATTTTTCCATGCATGATGTTTACTCATGAGAAACATCACAGCTGCAAACCCCCACCCAAACAAACATATGACGTTTCTCGTGGAAAAAATCAATAAGTGAGGCTTCCCTAATATATTCAGAAGTTAAATACAGTGTATTTAAGCTAATATCAAGCCAGGATTCGAACCAAAAAATTATAATGACGTCAGGTAAATTTTGGCATATGGAAATTAGTATTAGTATTTACCGACATAATTCATGGCTCGAATTCTGGCTCTACATATGTATTGTGCAATAATGACGGTAGACTATGGTGTAGACAGCCCAGGAGGCACAATATTAATTTCTACAACACAGAATCCAAAAGCTTCGATACACCCAGATTGTATGATACACTACTCAGCAATCTTTCCTACCTTGAACTGGTTTAAGTTTTATTAAAGTTTTATGATAAGCAGTTTTAAATAAGCAAATAATGAAGAGCTTTATTGACAATGCATGACCACATATCTTGTTGCAAACAGCATGACGTACCTGCAACACCGAGTAATATATTTCCTCGCACGTTGCTAGAATATTGAATAAACTATCTTGAGAAGCAAAAGCGAAGCGAACAGACAAGGAATATAATATCCCCCAATACGTCTACCAGTGTTTGCACAAGACAACATAGTGCATATTAATTACATTAAAAGTAAACATGAGTGAAAATGTGAAATGGGCCATTCCATTTAATATGTGCACCCCCCCCCCCTATTGAGGGGTCCTTAAAAGTTTTACCCCCTTAGGAAATTGAACATCAAAGTGCCGACACATTCCTCCCCTTGGAAATTGGCCTATGTTGTTTGAAGATCAAAGGGACCGACTGATTTACCCCCTCGGAAATTACCAATATTAACCCCTCCCTCCCCATAGGATTTCCAGACCCCTCAATAGGGGGGGTGCACATATTAAATGGAATGGCCCAATCTTACCGTGGTGAATAGTTATGCTCAGCCTCGAGGTCAATTTCGACATCATAAGCCAACTCGACATAGGGCACCACATCGCTAATGTCCTCAAATGACATATCGCCACCGCTACGTAACTGATGTAGAATCTGTTGCATCCATGTTGTGCCGCATTTTGGTGGGGTCACGACGAACACGTCGTCTGAACGAGGTTTAAAACTTAAACCACGATTTACTCCTTCCTCTGAAATCGCGCGAGAAAATCTCTCTTTCATGCGCTGCACTCCTGTACATCCATTTGCAGATTTATCGAAAGGCATTCTCAGAAAACTAATTCTAGTGAACTCAACGGATCTAGTTCCCTGCTGACAGAGGTCTCTATTTGTGCAAGGAAGCGAAAAGAAGACCTCTGCTGGCTCTGCCTATAGATCTGACATTTCCCCAGTCACAATTAATAATTTAAATTTAATTAAATAGGAAAGTACTTCCTTAGCCCGCGTGCAGGCCCAAGGAAGCAGGCTCAAGGGAACTTGATATTTCCCTTGGGCCTGCACGCGGGCTAAGTACTTCCCATTCTGGGTTAGGTTAAAATGCGGAAGCGGAACGGATGGAGTTAAAATGCGGAACGGATATGGGGTTAAAACGCGGAACGGATATGGGGTTAAAATGCGGAACGGATATGGGGTTAGAGTGCGGAACGGATATGGGTTAAAATGCGGAACGGAATGGATATGGGGTTAAAACGCGGAACGGAACAGATATGGGGTTAAAATGGGGAACGGAACGAATATGGGGTTAAAATGAAAATGCGGAACGGATATGGGATTAAAACGTAACCTGAAGTTCAGGCCCTAATTTTAAATAGGGTCTGACACAAAACCTGCCTAAACTGTGGGATTCCCGTCCATCTGGTGGACGGGAAATCTGATTGGTTGATCAGCATCATGATAGATTTTGATTGGTTGCAAGTTCATTTTAAAAATAGCTCGGTGAAGGCGACAATTAAGCCGGTCACAGACGAGCAAGTTTGCTATGACAAGTTTTTATGTGACAAGTTTTATTTGCCAAGTGCACGTGTGTATATGCAACAAGTTTCTCTATGACAAGTTTTCATATGACAAGTTTTATTTACTGGTGTGAATGTGTCAGAAAAAGGTGTTTATCGCCGCCATGACAGAAAAATTACAATAGTCCACTGGCTAATCACATCACGTGCTCAGATTACTTTGACAAGTTTTCTTTGTTGACCCATACAGACGAACAATTTTTTCTATGACAAGTGCACTTGTTCAAAAGCTAGCATTCTAGGAATCTTTCGTGGCTTTTGTACTACTGAAGCAGTTAGGTATTTGATGAAGATGAATTTCATGATCTTTAAGAGCTCCAATTCCTTGAAATACAGTCTCGTATTTAGCAAGGATGTGTTGAATAGCTGGGGCGATGAAGGGTGTGGTTCGAAGAGGGCTTGAGATCTGGATTTTCATCTCCAAATAACACTGCAATAGTAGGGTTAGGAACTTTCCTTTGGGTGGGTGAGTCAGTCTGCTGATTGGGATTCACAGCATTGACATTAATTTGAAATCGGTATATTGAAAAACCTCTCCATCATTCAACCCGTTCCAATTCTGGTGACTTTCTGCGTCCAAACTTATGTAGAACAGTTCTCTTTAGAAACTCGTACTTCAATAGAATTGTATATTTATGGAAGTGTTTGCCTTGAGATGTCAAATTGTCCTCTTCTCCTTTCCTTAAACACTAAACTATATGAGTACTACAAAAATAAACTGAACACAATATTCGAAGAAGACAGGCCTAGAACTTGCAAAACACTGTGCAGTATAAGTGTCGTTCACTGCAAACAAACTGTTGCTCGTAATTGTCTAGTATTGACATGCTCGATGGGTAAATTATTTGTAACGCGTAGTAAGATATCTTGATTTAAAAATCCGCTTTTTTTCTCGATTGATTTTCTATAAAACAGTAGATGATTTCCAGTAATCGATTATCTTAATTTGAATTTACCCCTCGAGCAAGCAATTTAGTTTTGTATGTACAACGTAATCTTTGTCTTGTAATATTTTGGTGGGACTTAGTAAGGGACTTATGTTCTGTTGCCTGGTCTGTTGCCTGGTCTGTTGCCTGTTCTGTTGCCTGTTCTGTTGCCTGTTCTGTTGCCTGTTCTGTTGCCTGTTCTGTTGCCTGTTCTGTTGCCTGTTCTGTTGCCTGTTCTGTTGCCTGTTCTGTTGCCTGTTCTGCCGCCTGTTCTGTTGCCTGTTCTGTTCTGTTCTGTTCTGTTCTGTTCTGTTCTGTTCTGTCCTGTCCTGCATGTTCTGTTCTGTTCTGTCCTGCATGTTCTGTTCTGTTCTGTTCTGTTCTGTTCTGTTCTGTTCTGTTCTGTTCTGTTCTGTTCTGTTCTGTTCTGTTCTGTTCTGTCCTGTTCTGTTCTGGGACTTAGTAAGGGACTTATGTTATCTTACCATCGATCTTTTTTATATGATTGTTAAGCAAGCTGTTAAAAAAAGTTGTTAAAAAAGTGACCCCTAGGTCCCAGTCAACACAAAATTTTGCAACAATATACTGGTGTTTGGTTTCAATAACAGTATCTACAATTCCTAACAATGGAAGAGGTTTGGTTTGCATGTAGGAACGTGTGGGGCAACCAGGGAATCCGGCGGGTATAACTGCGAATAACAAAACTTTCGTCGGTAGGGATGAGACTACCTGTAAAATACAAGGAGAAATTCGACGTATTGAGCGAAGGTCTTTCGTCCGGCCACTAGCTTCCCAAAGAAGAGCCTTCGCAAAAAAGGTCAAATTTCTCCTTGTATTTTTTAGGTAGTTGTATCCCACCTACACTGGCAAACAATATGTCGACAGGAACAAATGTATTTACTTTTCTGTACATTTAAATGTGTTAAAATAATCACGCATCTAAATAATAATGCAACCATTTAACAATGCATGGATTAAACTTTAGCAATAATTATAATTTATACCAAACTTTTTAAAATCAAACAATAATTCATTTTCCTCTCTTTTTGTTCACTTTTGGACTCAGTTT
Source organism: Paramuricea clavata (assembly GCA_902702795.2). Taxonomy (NCBI): domain Eukaryota; kingdom Metazoa; phylum Cnidaria; class Anthozoa; order Malacalcyonacea; family Plexauridae; genus Paramuricea; species Paramuricea clavata. The sequence goes on along the minus strand of CACRXK020002941.1, from coordinate 14,744 downwards.
AGAAACTTCTTTTTCTCCACCACAAGAGAAACCCAGTTTCTGTGAAAGTGTTTCATTACTCACTTTAATCTGCTCTTCAACGTTTAAACGTAGCTATAGAAAAGATAGAAAATAACATATTTTCAGATAAAATTCTACCCTGTTAACACCTTATTATTAGCCGACCCAAACAAACGGAGTGATGTAATAGTAAAGGGACGTCATCCGAAAATCGGTATAACTCATTTTAGCGACATTCTGCCTCCGCGCTCGTGTAAGGAAGCAAAAAACTTTAACATGCATGTAACCCATAACATATTAACGTGTTTGAAATTGGTAGTTTTTGCATGCTAGAGTGTTTCATTAATCGGTTTTAACATCTCTATTACACAAAATAGTTTACCAAAAGTTGAATTATCAATATCTCTAAAAATGTAGTAATATATAGTGGAGTAATATGTTATTATATGGAATAATATATTGAGTAATATATGGAGTAATATTATTATACTAAGGGGCAGACCATTAGAAAATTGATGGGGAGGGGGGGGACGTCTTTAACTTGTACGAATATTTTTTTTAAAATTTTTTGCTTGTGTCGATAATTTTTTTAAATATAATCCCTTGCACGAATTTTTGTTACTTCACCTTATAATTTTCCCTATTGAAAAGTCTCTGCACGATTTTTTTTAAACTTTTTTGGTGCACAATTTTTTTCTCTTTCTGTTTTCCTTGCGCGATTCTTATTTTTGTCTCCCCCCCCCCCC
>CACRXK020002941.1:0-13978 GCA_902702795.2 Paramuricea clavata | reverse complement strand
CCCCCCCCCCCCCCCCCATCACTTTTCTAATAGTCCGCCCCTAATCATATCTGTTAGCCCAAATAAACTAACCTGGTTAACTTGTTCAGTCAATGTGGCAGTAATATAACTTTTAAGCTCCTTCACAGCAGGCGAATCTGAAACAAAATTTAATGTGATAAATTTAATGTAAGACCAAAAACGTTTCTGGCCACAAACTTGAAAGAAAACAGGGCAAGACAGTATGCAAAATATTGTGGTTTATTATAATTCATATTTCTAATGGAAAGATAGGTAGGTTTGAAACAATCCTATATACATACGAGACTTTAACACAGATGGAAGAATAATATTTTAACAAGATTCCTTTGTTTAAATGGCTCCAATGGCTCCAGCTATAATTGAGCTTGGGTATTCGAATTACATCTTACTGGGTATTGGAGTTCGACCGAATATCTCTGACACTGCATGTGACCATAGTACAAATGACCGAATTTAACCTAGGCACATTTAACCAAAAACATAACCGTTTAATATATAACATCTCATTAAATTATGATCATTTAATTGTTGATTATGATCACGTGATATGGAATAAAAATTACCATTTTGCGAGCGTGTAATAGAATACGTTTCATTGCACGGAAAGATACAATCATTCAAAATCGTATTCGTGTCGTAATCGCATTCAAAATCGTATTCGTATCGGCGAAGCAAATGGCGGATGTAAAAATATAATATTTTAACGATAATGTTGAGTTAAATGACCTCCATTATCATATTCAATCTTCACTAAAACATTTTTCGGCACTTTTCTGTCGGATAATTTTAATTACACTTTGCACTTCAAAGATTTCAATTTAGCTCAGATTCTCGTACCTTCCTCTGTAGTTTTGTTTCCTGCAACGTCATCTTGTCCATCCTCACAAATTTCTTTCTTTAAACATAAACAAAGTAAGAACATCAAAGTGTGTACACTTAACGGGTGGAACTAAAAATGTGGACAAATTTCAACACAGTGCACAGCCTTTAGCACTAGGCAGACGTTGCGTGTAAAAGTTTAAATGTAAGCTTGTTTACTCGAATATCGTAAGACACATTTGTTGTTAGCACTTTTGACCTACAATGAATTAATCCAAATAATCTTTGGACTAACGGCCAAAATGTGCAAAATGAACAAAACAACGTTATTTGTGCACTCTCTAGCTCGTATAAACAAATGCCTTTTTGGAAGATGCAGATTATTATCGGTGGCTTAGAAAAGTCCAATGGACAATGGAATTTGATATATTTGTGTGACTGTAATTGACAGGAGGTGTTCTTGAAATTGCTACTCACAATGAATATATTCTTTTCAAAGATATCTATAAGATGTTGGTATCATCTTGTGAGAATTTTCTTTGAAGTTTTGTCTCCAAATAAGGGACCAGTCATTATTTATGGCGGGGGGTGGCACCGAAGAGAAAAGGGTTGGGTAAACTAAATTTGAGTAAGTAAAGGGTTGGGTAAATGAAAAACAAAACAACTCAAGGGTTGGGTAATAAAAATTTATTGTCATTTCCAAAGCATGACTCACTCACTGGAGACAAATGCATGGTATCTCCAACAAAAGTACATGTGCAGACAATATTAAACTTTAGCTAGACTGCAGAAAATCTCACAATACGTTATCAAACTCATGTAACAGAAATGGTAAAGGACATATGCGACACTGAATGGTATCCTTTTGTAACATTTTTGGCCAGGGGTGGGTATTTATTTTTTAATTGATATTTGAGGCTGGGTAATCAAATTTTTTACTTTTTAATGGTTGGGTCAGCAAACTTTTTGCCACGAAAAACATTTCTCTTCGGTGCCATCCCCCGCCATAAATATAATGACCGGTCCCTAATGACTTATGGCATAGGCATGGACACTGTGAGCACACTAACATGATTGTGTATCTTCACAGTGGTTTGTACATGGAAGATCTTGGCTTTTTAGGCTTGTCTAACGCGATTTTTACTCCATCTGACATTTATATCTCTATTTTCTCTATAAATATGCTTCCTATAGCGATTTTGGCATTCTGTAAGTGGGAGGTAATGCCATTTCGTATGCGTTCTTGTGGATAGATATATCACGGATGTCGCGAATGACGCCAGCTTTTCGCACAAGCATTTCCAGTCCATTCCATTCCTCTTGATTGTCTATGTTGCCATCCATGCTCAGTGAACTCTATATCGACTGGAATTAACTCCGGCTTTGTTTTTGAAGCCAAGATGGGTGAAATTGAAGCCCGTCTTGTAGTTTTCAGAAAAAAACCCACGGAGAAATGCAAGCAATTTTGTTTTTCTGGACTATCTATGAGGGATTTGAACTGAACACAGAATAATATGAATTGCAGTTGTATCGTCTTACCTTTTCATTTAGTTTTTAGCTTTTACCACGAGTAGGGTATTTACCACTAGAAATGAGCATTTATACGTGCAAATATTGAAAAAATCGATCGAAAAATTGTATAGTTATTCCGCCGTGTTGGCATCACCTAATATATCATATACAGCCTTTTACCTGGAGTTATCGTACGATTCCAGTATTTATATAGAGTTCACTGTGCATGCTACCTTTAAAGGCGCGAAAAAGGACTAACCTTTTCTTCGTTGTTCGGTTGTTCTTCCCCTTCTACAGAGTGAGAAAGGTTATTAGAGATTTACAATTGTTTATGTGCTTCTATTACATAACTAATTGAGATTTACAGGGTGTTAGCGAGGCAGCCGCCCGACCGTCCTACGGACGGCCACTTCTGAATTCGGACGGCTATCTTGTAATGGACGTAAACTTGACATATACTTATGGTATATGTTTTCATACTTTTCCCTGTCGAAAACACTTGGAATATGGCTGATTTGAAGTATCGACAAACCCGTGTGGATCGAAAAGTAAAAAGGTTCAACGAATAGAACACCACAATTCCACAACAACAAAACATTGCGGCCATGCCCAAAAACATGTGACCATGCCCATAAAAATGTGGCCACGCCCACAAAATTATTTTGGACGGCCACTTTTGCAATCCTGGCTAACACCCTGAATAGAAAACAATTTACGTGTCTCTGTATAGCTAGATGATTAAAACGCACAATTGATGATACGTAACAAAAGCCTTAAAGCCTTGCTTTTTAAGCAAGAATTATAGGGATATACATAAAAAGAATATATCGAGCTCCGGGTGTAGTAAGCTACAATCTTGTGCATATAACACTTCAGACCATTCCTCGTAGTATTGCAGAGTTAATGTACATTGACAAAAAAATGTTGTGGACAGCGTCAAAACAACTTTTGGTAATTTACCATGACGTCGAGTAGGAGGAGTGAGGATTATAAGGAAGCTCTATACAGGATTTACAGGGAAATTATATCCTAAGATGTATGCGAATTTTTTTAGCTGGAGAAGTATAATTTCAACCAGAGGTTTTAAGTTTTGAAAGTTTTTCATCGTAATATGCAACAAAGAAAAAAATCCTCAAAATATTCAAAATACTAAACGATCATTCAAAATATTTATGAGGTGCAAATCACTCCAAAGTCCGTAAAAGTAAAAAAAGATCCCTGTAAATATATGGCAATCCTTAGATACGTGAAAGATACCCCAGCTTGTTGTAATCCAAAATACACTTTCATAAATGCCGTTCATCTTTTTTGAAAATTATTAGGACACTCTAATTAGCCATTTCCCAATCGAGCAGAGGACTGGGTCTAGTCGCTTGTTTGGAGGGACAAAAAATAAACAATATGCCGAATATGGCATCTAGGAAGTTTTCCTACGTTCCTAAAGTTATTTGTGCAGCCTGAAACGCAACAATTATAATTAGGCATCTTTTAATATATATTTAGCTCGCTCACTATAACTTGTTGTCCCTCCAAACATCAACAAGACCCAACCTCTGCTCGACTGGGAAATGGCTAATTAAGTTCGATGTCTGAATCAAGTCTGATCAAACAGCAAAAAAGATTGGTTCATGTGAAGTTCGACGTTCACATAGGGCCTAACTTGTACAAGCACAAGAAAACATTTGCTCTATAGTGGTGTAGTTCTATTTAAAACTCTCGAGTGCAGAAGACGGCATCTGTACTCGACCGAATATCTTAATAAAAGTCCTTATTAATTATTAAGAACAGTACAACTTGTATGGAATTAGATGGTCATGTTATTACATCAACTACCAAAAAAGTACAAAAGTACCTTAAAGACCTACATTCAATTTTAGAGGCTTTCGAGGATTTCAAAGACCGCTACGAACCCTCTATTATTGTGTTTAATTAAATGAATGCTTGTATTATTACTATTAACTGTACTTACCATTCGGTGCTGGTGTTTCAGGCATGTTTGCGTACTCAAACGTTAAATCAAGCCTCACCTAAAGGACAAAATAGTGAGTTTGCATGGGAACACACAATGGCAACGCCAATGAAGACGTGCTCCTTTTTACTCTAACACAAAGGCGATTATGAATTGTATTCCCTTGAGCATTCTAGTACGCCGTTGCTGTTCAAACTGCTACGTCACTTACATCATTTTCACGGCTCATAACCAAGCCAGTAGTTAAAACGTTGTGCGGGGTGTTTTACGTGAATTCACTGACTATTGCTTCTTAAAAGATGTTTAAAAGCAGGATAAGTACTTTCAACAGGCAAACAAAGTTTTGTAATGTATGATTTGGCTCGCGTATACAAAAATGTAAGTAATTTCGTTTTCTGCTCTTGCCGTTGTCGGCTGCCAAATTCACTAAAGCCCGGACAAACATTTCTTTGCCTCGTTATGTTGCGGAAGCTGAAAATCTTGCTAAGTTTAAGAGTCAGATCAAACTGCACATGAACTTGTTTTAATTAATCACTAATAATGAAATTAATGACATTAATTTTCCCATGAACTTTGTATATATTAGTCACTAGTTTTTACTATTTTGAGGATCTTATCCTAGGGTTTACCTCTACATTCTCCAGCAAGGACCTTATTCCTCAATACTTTCTTTATTATATTATTATTCCTATAATGCATTAAGGTACCTTGAATAAATGTCTTGATTGATTGATTGATTGATTGATTGATTGATTGATTGATAGATTGATTGGAACGAGGATGAGAATTGATGAGAATTGGAAGTTACGCGACCTTATAGTTAGCTGTTCTTAAAGACTTAATGCATGCTTTCCCTTGCACTATCATGCATGCATTTTACTTAAGTTGACAGAGTTGTAAAAAGTGTTCAACCTTCCTTTCAAAATTTCAAGTCCTCAAACTTTCCTCAAAATAATGTGGATTGTGGTTTTCTCAAATTGTAAAATATATAATTCATGTCATTCAAAATTTGCTTTGTATTCCCATTTCCCATACTGACTATAGTATATATAGCATTGATCAGCTGCTTGATTACATTGTATATTCACATACAAACGGTAGACGTTGGTGACCGCTAGCAGATGTACATGCGTGCAGTATACAGCTATTTCAATTAAGGTTGTTCCCGAGCAAAGCAGAAAAGTCAAATACGAGCGTGAAAGGCTGCTGGGAATCGCTAATAAATTCATTCATTTTTTAGCGATTCCCATGAGCAGCCTTTCGCGCTCGTATTCGACTTTTCCGCTTTGCTCGTGGACAACCTTAATTGAAATGGCTGTATGCTACGATTGCTATACAGAAACGCCGTACCCCAGAAAGCTGCTATTGCCATTCAATGTACTTTGAAATGCTGTACTTTCAGTTTAAATTGTTTTCCCCTCAGTATTCTCCAATGTGATAGTCACCTGGTATTGGTATACTATATACATGCATATATTATTCAGCTCACTCCCCATCGTGACTTCTCAGTGACCGATTACATCAAGTTTTACGCTTGTTTGTATTATTCACTTAGCTTAGACTAATTATCTTTACAACAGTTGTGATATTACTTCCCTAACTATATTTGTCCTAACCCACCCTGTCAACTTTGGAAGGAAACCGGAACGCCCGGAGAAAACTCACGACTATCGGCAGAGCGTTGACTGACTCTTTTCACATGGGCCCGTAGCGAGAATCGAACCCACGAACTCAGAGGTGAAAGGCGCTTGCTGTGATGACTGCGCCACCGAAACCCCACTACGCTATCACATACTCGCAGCTTTTTTGCAAATCTGTAAGTTGAATATGCCGTTGGAACGCTCATCAACCTTTACTTTGTTCACCTATATTGAAATGTCCCCTGTATGACAAGTCGTGACATCCTGAACTGTCATTAGCTCTCATTCACTCGCTGGACCGGGGTATAATGTGATGTGTTAGCAAGTTGTTATGTAACGACACAGTTGAGAGAAATATAAGCACGGAACATATATATGTATACCTACCTTGGGCGTGAACGCGTACTTGTACAATTTAAAATGCTTAAAATATCTACAAATATAAGAGGCAAATATGAGAATACGTCGTGCGAGAAGCTGAGGACCACTCGTGTTTACATTTCTTAATTTTAGCGCGTGTTGTAAATGCCCTCCGATTGTTTGAGTCTGTGTGCGTGTTTGTATCTTTATCAGCAAGGTAACTAAAAATATGTGAAGCAAACGGGCGTAGGCCAAGGATCACTGGCACATTTGGCAAATATTGTAACTATAATTAAAGGCTGCGTTCCAGTTAAGCATTTTTCATACGAATACGAATAGAAAAGTTTAAATCTCTCTAAATTTTATATAAGTACTAATTAGCCTTTCCCAAAAAACCGTTTGGAGGGACAAAATATGTGGTGACAAGCGTCAAATATGTGAAAGAGTAGATGTATCTACTATCAAATATCAACTTTTTAGACGACCAAAAATGAAATATCTCCTTTTTAATACATTAAACATTTAATTTAAATGTGTGCTGCCATATTTCTTGTACCTCCAATATGAGATTCGCGCGACTAGACTCAGGACTATTGGAAATGGCTAATTACTCATCAAAAAATTCTAAATCACACTCAAAACTAAATGCTGTTCTTTCATAAGTTCATTTATTGAGTTCAAGTATTTCATAAAAAAACCTTTTAAATGGATTTAAATTTTTCCGCGCGTGGACGCAAACATGCACGCATGAAAAATACTTAACTGGAAAGCAGTCTCAACTAAATGTTAAACTTACGTATTTATTGCGTAATCAGCAATCATTTGAACTTGGTCAGCGGAAAATAATTGGATACTAAACGGCGGTCTCTGAAACAAATGTTTTAAAATTATTTTGTTAATTTCTGTGCAAATCTGTTGCCATATATGCATAGAATTCATGCATAGTTAAAATATTATCCACATCTTGTTCTCACATTCGCTGTTCCGATTTGACGACACATTTGTAAAGCTTAATGACAGTTTCAAATCTATCAAAAGCTCTTTCATCAGCCTATAGTCCTTGTCGTTCTGAAGCAAGCATGTGAACAACACGTGGTGCCTAAATGTGATGTCATGTCGATATTTCATCCAGTTCTTTTCTTGAGGAGGTTACAGTAAGTGAAATAAATTAATATATAAAATTACGAGTTAGTGCATAATATAAAACATCCATTAACATTTATAGCTCAGTTGGCTCTCACCATAAGAGGCCTGGACACTAAGCTTTGTTGTTGTTGTTGTTGTTGTTGTTGTTGTTGTTGTTGTTGTTGTTGTTGTTGTTGTTGTTGTTGTTGTTGTTGTTGTTGTTGTTGTTGTTGTTGTTGTTATTGTTTCTCATCATTCTCAAGTGAGAACTTATTAAAGCGTATACTAAAGTGTAGTTTATTAGCGTCTTCTCATGAAATGGATGAACTCCTATCTATGATGAGAAACTAAAGAATAAAAGGAAGCCGAATACATCGAAGTCACAGACAAATAACGCTACAATTCATCAAAAATCGCCAACGCACCATCACCTTGGATCACCACCTATATAATCACCTCAGTGACCAATGGGTGCGCAAACCATCCAAGTCGCAACCTTTCCTAACGCTAACAGCCACAGCCAACCCAGATGATTATCAAGCCCTCGGTTTCACACTCAACGCCACCCACCCGAAGCAGACACAAATTTCTGTCATGGCCGACACGCGCTGCCAAAGCTGCCTCGCAAGTATGCAGGTCATCCAACGCATTGGTCTGAGCAAACGTGACCTCATTCCCGTGACAATGCACATGTACGCAGCCAACAACCACGGCATCAAAATCCTTGGTGCCGTCATTCTACGATTCTCTGGCCCCTCAAAATCCGGAAAGGTCCTCGAAACTCGCCAGATAACATATGTCACCAACGATTCTAACAAGATCTTCCTGAGTAGAGAGGCTTGTACAGAACTAGGTCTCATCACGGAGAGCTTCCCCACCGTCGGTGAAGCCGCTGACCAGTTGACGATCAGTCCACCCCAGCAAACCCCCATCCCAACAGCACAGAACCACACTACTATACCATGCAATTGTCCACGTCGCCAGCTACAACCACCGAAACCTACCCAGCTGCCACTCCCAGCTACAGAAGCTAACCGTGCACGCTTGGAAAACTGGCTCCTAGATTATTACCATTCGAGTACGTTCAACACTTGTGAACACCAACCCTTGCCATTAATGGAGGGTGAACAAATGCGCTTGATGATAGACCCCAATGCTGAACCGAAAGCACACCACACACCAATCCCAGTCCCACTACACTGGCAATCAGAGGTTAAGGCCGGCCTTGACCAAGATGTCGCGTTAGGTGTCCTAGAACCTGTCCCAGTCGGCGAGCCAGTGACTTGGTGCCACCGCATGGTGGTGTGTGCGAAGAAAAACGGCAAACCCAGACGCACGGTTGACTTCCAGGCACTTAACCTCCACGCTACCAGAGAGACCCACCACACCCAAAGTCCGTTTCACCAAGTACACTCCATTCCCAGTGGCAAAAAGAAATGTGTTTTCGATTGCTGGAACGGATATCATAGTGTTCCCTTGCACGAAGATGATCGCCACCTCACTACGTTTATTACCCCTTGGGGACCCTACCGATACAAAACTGCACCACAAGGGTATATCGTATCTGGCGATGGGTACTCCAGACGCTTTGACGATATAGTCTCGCACATACCTGACAAGACCAGAGTTATTGATGATACACTCCTTTGGGCAGACAACTTGACCGCCAGCTTTCACCAAACTCGCTCGATATATGTGGGCGTCATGGAATTATCCTAAATCCTGACAAGTTCGTGTTTGGCCAAGACAACGTCGAATTCGCGGGATTCGAGATCACTCCCACCAATGTCCGGCCGTGCGCACGATACCTGGATGCAATCCGTAACTTCCCAACACCGACTAACCTCACGGACATACGATCTTGGTTTGGTCTTATCAATCAAGTATCATACGCTTTTGCCGCATCGACCCGCATGCAACCATTCCGCGAAGCCCTGAAGCCCGGTACACCCTTCATCTGGAACGAGGAACTGAATAACTTATTCAACGAGTCAAAGACTGTCATTGTTATCGAGATTGAAGAAGGCTTCCGTATTTTCGACAAATCTAAACCAACATGCCTGGCTACAGACTGGTCGAAGAGTGGCATCGGTTTCTGGCTGTTTCAAAAGCACTGTCAATGCGCATCCACCGACCCTTTCTGTTGCCCCACAGACTGGAAAACCACCCTCGTCGGCAGTCGTTTCACCCACGCAGCTGAAGCCCAATACGCCCCAGTGAAAGGCGAGGCCCTTGCTGTGGCGGATGCCCTCGACAAAGCACGATTCTTCACCCTTGGCTGCGAGGATCTGATCATTGCTGTGGATCACAAGCCCCTACTCAAGTTATTTGGCGATCGTTCCCTCGACGAAATCTCAAATGCTCGACTCCGCAGCCTAAAGGAGAAAACCTTACGATACAGATTCAGGATGGTACACATTCCCGGCGTGAAACCGCAGATGCTGTATCCCGACACCCAACTGGTCCCAACAATCCAGAGAAACTGTTATTACCCGACGACGTCGCAAGCACAAGGGAGTCCACCAACCCACCCGACATGGACCCATATAGACATTCATTCTTGACTGGGATACGATGCGCAGACCTCGCCTCAGCCACTACCTCATCGAGTATCAACGACGAACTTACTTCATCTGCCTCCTCGGCGCTGAATGCTGTAGCAGTCACGTGGGATAATGTTAAACTGGCCACGACTAGTGACTCTGCTATGCGTATGCTAGCCTCAATTATTGAGTCAGGTTTCCCTGACCTCTGCCACGAATTACCCAGAGAACTCCACGAATACTTCCAGTTTCGCGAAAACCTATACACAGTGGACGGTGTCATCCTCTACAATGATCGTGTAGTGATCGCACCGCTACTCCGTGAAAACATCCTTGCTACGTTGCACTCCGTACACCAAGGAGTGACTTCCATGATCGCACGGGCTTAGAAACCTTGCTAAGTTAAAATCGATCTGATTCACCCATGGGATAAGATAGAACAACTATATAATTATTTTAATTTGTTAACATTTTAAGTAACTTATCTTTATTGGTGTAGATATTGTGATAAACTTAAAGTCTTTACCAGTTTAGGTAAATTATTATAGCGTAATTATCCCCGAGCCGACGGCGCGAAGCGCCGTGCGAGGGTACTAATTCCCCCCGGCTATTTACACCCGGGGAAACGAAAGCATTAGCCAAGTTTAAAGTTCATCAAATATCGCGGGCGTGGCTCACCAACGAAGTTTCGGTGGGTGGTCATCCTCACTGATCTCAAAAATATGGCGGACTGTCATGAATAGCGGACACTGATTGGTCCAATTTACAGTTTGCATTATAACGACTGCATGATGACAGCGAAACAGCAAACATTTCTTGATTTGATGATTGATAAATTTCTTGCAAATATATCTTATTTTTGCTCGCATTTTTGCAAGATTTTGTAAATTTCAAGAAAGAAAAGACTAAAGAATGGGCTAAAAGAAGGGAGCCGACGTTAACAAAGGTAAGTTTGTTTTAAATATTTATTTTATAATTGTTTTAAAACCCGACGGCCTTTGAGTATATGATAAAGTTCATTTCTTGCAAGTTGTATTTTAGCAAGATTTTGTAAATTTCAAAACCTTTCTGAGAGCCAAAAACGTCTAAAAACGTCTAAAAGAATAGAGCAAAGTCCCCGACGTTAGCGAAGGTATAGTCGTTTTAAATATTGATGTATTTTTTGTCTTATAATTGATATATTTATAACTGATAGTGGTGGGCGATACGGCGAATATCGAACTAAACCTATCATTGCGTATTTAAGTGAAAAAAGACAGCATATAATTTCAGTGTAGTTTTATTAACTACTTTTTCTTTTGTATATTAAAGTATTTAAATAAAGAGGAAAGCACAGTTATTTTCATGCGAGAATTTGAAATCAGCTTATTTCAAACTCAATGACAATGTTTACCGATAATTCGATAAAAGGCCGTTTAGTTTTGAGAACATTTTAAAACGTTTTGCGAAGCGTTTGTGGTTGAATTTTACTTTAAATTGATGCTTATATTACGTATAATAACATACCTGGCATACATATGTTTGGGAAATTGATAATTTTGTTATTAAAAGTGATATTTTGGGGGGATTTTTCAATTTTAAAACCAGGTTTAAAACTATTCTTAAAATTATCGTGTTACCATGACAACTACTTTCAATTCTTCATAATATTCAGAAAACATAATGTTTTGTCAGTAAGGCGAGGGTTTCTGCATGCATGTATTTTCTAGTATTGATATAATCGCCAAAACAAGTTCTATAGCTTTGTATGAGAGCTGAACAATCCTACCTTTGTTCTATCAACTGTATATTTCATACATTCTTCTAGCCTGTATATATTATGATTTCGACAGTTGGACTTGCTTAGATCACATAATATGGCATTATTTTTTGCTTGAAGATATAATCTGTAAATACAAGGCAATATCACAATGTTTTAATGTATTTTAATAACAATATATTGTTGAACCTTTTATACACAAATATACATGCGGCCAACGCACGGAGTTTAAAATATACATGAATATATTACTATTTATGACATAGCTGAACACTTACATTTAAAATTGTTGTCTTTATCTTCAAAAATTGGAGTATTACTTCTTATTTTCTTCAATATGTTAAGAAATCTTGGCTATATCAACCGACGTTAAAATAAAATTTCCAAAGGACGCGCTCGAAGTGTGCTCGCTAAGCCTTATGGGAGCCCATATTTGACAACGCGATTGACTTGACCGCACTGATCTCAATCATGTGAACAATACAGTGCAAATAATCCTGTATAACTGGGTTTTTTTTACAGAAACTCTTAATTCCATTTTCAAAATTCTAGCTGTCTTGTTATATCTACCATGCATGCCAATAATAAAAGGATTTACGACACGATATAAGGTATATTTTTAAATATTTTAGTTCTGGAGACTAGACCTCCCCACATGCCCTCCCCAGGACATTTTGCTGAAAATATATTAGATCACTATAAACTCAGTTTATGACTATATGACAGACTAACTATTGAAGTAGTATTTTTTTAGGTAACTGTACATTCATGTCAATTGTTAAAACCCCACCTCTTTCACTATTCATTTCCATAAATAGCCAGCCTACCCAACCCCCATTGGAGTTGTAGAGATTAAAAGATGATTTATGGTGGTGTGGCTCCTGCATATGAATGTATACTATTTGCTGAAATAACTGTGATAAACAATTCAATGTTAGGTCTGTACAGTGTTGTATATAGCCTATGATCAGTATGTAGAAAATAAGATGCATTTTCTAATTCCTTAATTTATTAAGAAAGATTATGACTGAACTAATATTGCCTATAATTGCCCAATCTCGTACCCAGAGCAATGCCTGTGCGCGGGCTAGGATGGCAGTGGCTTTGGGGAAATTGAATTTTTCTTGTGCTGTGATTGGTTTAACGTGATCAATCGTGCATGCCGACAAAAACCGGAACCTCTAATTCCGGTTGTCAATTTTCCCAGAGCTAATGCCATCCTAGCCCGCGCACAGGCATTGCTCTGGGTACGAGATTGATAATTAATTGCCTATAACTGTTTTGTCTTTTGAGCAATTATTTTTGGCCATGGCTTAGAATTTAACTCCTTAATGGTTGACATGATTTTCCACGTACAAAGTTTATGCATTATGAATGAGTATTATAAAAATATTTAAAACAACCTATTGTTATATATTGGCTATTTAACACTCGAGATAACAACCTATTAAATTATACAATAATTTTTAGAACTACTGAGTATTTTAACAAAATACAAAACAAGTGAAACCCCATTGATACTAATATAAAAATGTTATCGATCTTTAGTTCACTTGTTTTAAACTACAAATTACATTAACCTATTGGTGAATTCGCTTGACCAAAGCAATTGGTTAAAATAACCTATTTATATTCGTTGTACAATGTTCAAGATTAACAAAAAAATAATTGGTTATTTTAACCTATTTATTTTGGTCAATTAGTTAAAATAAACTATTTATATTAGTTGTACCCAAATGTTCAAGATTAACCAAAAAATAATTGGTTATTTTAACCTATTTATTTCGGTTATAACCTATTCAATTGGTTAAAACAACCTATTTATATAAGTGATAACCTTTACAAATAGGTTATTTTGACCTATCAGTTTTTACAGTGCGTAAACGTGGGAAACCACAACATTTACATACAACATTGCTAGACTAATAGCTGGCTTTACGCATTGAAGGACTAACCACCGAAATGCAACGAACATCATAACTTAACAAGTCGTTTTCAGCTTGACCTTGTAGCTCAGACGGTAGAGCATCGTTCTAGAAATACGAAGGTCGCGGGTTCGAATCCCAGCCGCGGTCAATTAGAATTTTCTGCTTTCCCGGTTTGGTATACACACGTCTGAAAACAACTCAAAAACCACTACAGATATATATATATATATATATATATATATATATATATATATATATATATATATATATATATATATATATATATATATATATATATTTTT
>CACRXK020002940.1:7450-39376 GCA_902702795.2 Paramuricea clavata | reverse complement strand
AGCACCATTATTAATCTGAAAATACATAAAGCAAACATTTCAGGCATTGTGTCACAAACATGTTACACATTATAAACTGAAGTTCATTAAGGGCTGGCAGGACTCTCCGACCCCTTGAAGAGTGAAATTGTCTGGCACTAGGCAAAGTAAAGCAACAGCAGGGATGTATTTGGGCACATTTGTAAGCCTTATTATGGGTTATTAAGATCAAAACACTGAAAATATTACATTCAAATTACATTCAATGCTTTATAAATTCTTCTGTAATTCTAATCCTTATTCATGTATTAAAATGCTAACATATCTTTGAAGGCATTCGAATGTTTACAGTAATATATACAAGGGTCAAGTTGAGTGCCATATAATTTATATGTCGAACAGCCAAAGGCAATATTTATTGCTATTAAATTGTTAATAATAGTGCATTAGTGCGCGTAATTTAGTACAGAATTTGCTATAATGGATTCGAATTGATATTTTATTCTTTCTTTCATTGCCAGAAACCAACATTTCGTAGGTTTTTTATGCAAATTGAACGCGGCAAATTCAAACATTCAACGGAATTTTAGGCAAATGACTCAAGAACAGTTACACATTCTTTCGCAATTAAAGTGCTTAATTAAATAACAAGTCAAAATAAAATATTCTTACCTGTGAGATCTGAATAACATTTTAAGACCTTTCCGATGCCTTTTCCTTCGTTTGGGATAGCAAAAATTTGATAAATATACTGTAAATATGAACTGGAATTCAGTTAGCACTTTTAATAGCACAAAAAAAATTGAAATGACGCCATCCCATGAACCTTCGCGCTCTGATACGTAAACTAGGCACCAGGCCCCCAGACAATGCGCGAACTATTGCTGCTTGCATGTCTGCATTTTCAATCAGTTATTGACTGTTAATTTTATCTATAATAAATTGTCGAAAAGTTAAGAAAATTCTCTGCAATTATTAAATAAAACACGAGAAAAATTCAAACTTTAGAATGTAAATTAGAATGTATAGTATGGTATCAGGGGGCGACGGAATGTAGGTGAAAGATATCTTCTTTCCTGCAGGAGGGGGGCAAATGTAGCATTTTAATAAAAATAAAACACAATATTTTTCGCAAATTTACCTCAGGGATGGATCCAGCATGATCTAGGAGAGCGGTTGGGGGGCACCTCAAAAACAACTTTCTTTTTCAGACCTTTATCGACCTCAATGTTTCAGAATATTCCGTAATATTTAACAAGTTCCACAATTCCGGCATTCCGGGGCCCCCGAGATGGGGAAATTGGGACCCCTTTTTTGATTTTTCTTTGCACCCCCACACCTCCCCTCCCCCCAGTAAATCCATCCCAGATTTAACTTAACAAATTAATTAACAAAGATACTACGATAGAGGAGAATTCTTATGTTTAATTAATCTTGTGCACAGCCGCAAGTAATTCCGAGTTGTGAATTCTCTCCTGAGCATGCAAAAATGCAGGGACCGCGGAACAGGGGGAGGCGTGGGCCATGGCCGTATAAAATCTAGCCTGCGTGCGTGAGCTATTGCCCGTGCTATCCTGCCTCCCCCCCCCCACCCACACACACACACACACTTCAAAACAGGCTCCGGTCCCTGTGGAACGAGGTTGGGTCCCTGTAATACATATGCAGATTATTCTAGAAATAAGTGTTATACAATTAAAATGAATCTATATACAAAATATGTTATATATGTCTTTAAACACCAGAATTGAATGCCATTCTATAGTTCCTGTAGTTAAATTTTAACAAATTTTAAATTTTCTTTCCGTTCAAGAAAATTTAAGAAATAATTTCTTATGTTAAGAATTTGATTTCTTGTTTTAAGAAACTATTTCTTAAAACAAGAAAATCATATTTTCTTAAGAAAATGATTGATAAGAAGATGAAAAAATCGTAAGAAAACATATTCTTGTTTTAAGAAAACAAATATAATTCTTATGATAAGAATTTGATTTCTTGTTTTAAGAAAGTATTTCTTAGAACAAGAAAATCATATTTTCTTAAGAAAATAATTGATATGAAGATGAAAAAATGGTAGGAAAATACATTCTTGGTTTAAGAAAACAAATATAATCCAAGGTATGTTAAATTTTTTTTTCTTATTTCAAGAAAAAATATCTTGCCAATGAAATATTTCTTATTTAAAAGTCTATTTCTTATTAAGAAAATCCGTTTCTCGTTTTAAGAAATAATTTCTTAAATTAAGAATTTTTTTCTTAATAAGAAAATGATTTTTTGCTGTGTATAGGTGTGGAATATAAGTGCATTATAAGCACAAATTAATGTATCATGATCCACACAAGATTTTGGCTTTCTGATCGCCCCAATTCCGGATGAAATCTTCTTAGCAATTTTATCAATATGCTTATCCCACAATAGAAACTCGTCAATATGAACTCCAAGCGCTTTTGTTTCTTTGACCTTTTTAATTGGTGTATCACCAACAAATACATTTGGAGCAGCAAGTAAATTATTTATGTTGTACCGAGATCCTATTAGTAGATACTCAGTTTTGACTAGATTAAGAGATAATCTGTTTGCAGAAAGCCATTGTTTAACATTGGTAAGGTCATGATTTATGGCCACCTTTACATCTTGAATTGACTTGCCAGATACAGTTAGAGTCGTATCGTCGGCAAACATTGTTGTCGACGAGTTGCTTGCTCGAGTCACTATACCTAACCTTTCTTTGGGCTTAGAAAATTGATGATGAAATAGATAAAAGTAGGCAATTCTATAAGCAAGAATGTTGTCTGGAATTTCCAAAGTCCTCAAACTCCCTGTGTGGAAAAAACAATCTGACATATTTATTGATTAAAATTGGAAATTTCATCAGTGCGCGAAGCGCACGCATTGAAATTATAATTTCATGAGCAAACCGAAATAAGATATAATAGCGTATTCTCCCCGGCTTCCAGTTAATTCAAGCCCTTCAAAGTCATAACAAGACCCCCAAAAGACTCGTTCCCACGCTTCCCCTTCCTTCTCCAAAATGGATTGGAGTTAGAGAGCAAAACAAACGAGTCACAATCTAAAACAGGAACCTTTAATTTATTATACCGTTTATAACGTTGTTACACTGTTGTAATACACCGTGTATAAACATCAATATCTCAAACACGTAATATAAACTTTAACATGTACTTTAACATGTACTTTAACATGTACTTTAGCATGTACTTTAACTTGTACTTAAACATGTACTTAACATAGTTCATAACATAGCTATAACATATTACAAGAATCTGCACATCGTCACTACACTCCTCAGTTGCCTTTGGCACCTAGAGTAGCAAAAGCAAACCGAGAAATAAGATTGATATTAAATAATAGGAAATTGGGAGTGGCAGGGAGGGACGCTATTATATCTTATTTCGGTTTGCTCGTGAAATTATAATTTCAATGCGTGCGCTTCGCGCTCTGATGAAATGTCCAATTTCATTTCATGAACCTCCATAAGATATAATAGCGTATGTTTAAAGCATTCCGACCTGTTTGGAATACTGTTTCCTGGAAACCATCCTGCCCAACTGTTGCCTCAGCAGTTACATCCCTCAAATAGTGCCTTTTAATAGTGGATTCCTTCTTCCACTTAGCTTTATTCATATGATTTCCTGACACGAGAGGCCTTTAGCCTTGGCTTTAGAAGTAGAGGCACCCATGGTAGAGTGTGCACTAAATTAAGAGGTGTTCACACCTGCTTCACTCATCAGTCCTACCAACCAGCCTGCAATTCTACGGGGCACCACCTCCTTATGGGTCTCAACAAAGCTTAGCAATAACTGGGTCTGAGCTAATACAGAACGCCACCTTTTTGTACGATCCACATAGGAGGTAATGGCTGACACTACACATAACAAAGGGTCCGACTGGAAGGAATTAAGTATCAGCTTGATTGGTTTTTGCCCTTTTTTCCGTGACTTTGTTAGTGGACCAAGCTCAAAAATAATGCTGCTGTCAGTCATTGTCATGAATCTCAGATCAAGTGCTCGAAGCTCAGATGAACGACCTGCTGATGCAAGGGGGCCAATAACATGCTTACTTTAAATGTCAGTTGTTTGTCTGAAAAGTTACTGTAGCACTCCAAAGAGCATATATAAGTAAGCACTACATCAACATCCCACATCCTAGCGTACTTTGGTTGTGGTGGTCTGGCATTAAAACATGCATTCAACACCTGACAAACCAACTCATGTTGCCTGACTTTCCGTCCATCGACAGTCTTATGATAGGCAGAAATTGCTGACCTATGATTATTAATTGTGCGATAGCATCTACCTTTTTCAAACATGGTAGTTAAATAGTCAGCTACAGCGGCCACAGTGGAGCAAAATGGATCAATTTGTCTTTCAGTACACCAGCTACACCACTGTGACCAGGCACTATTGTAAGCGGCTGTAGTGCCTTTGCGCCAGGAGTGGGTGCTAAGTAGCTGGGCAGTTTGTTCTGAAACTCCTTCTGCAAGTATGGTTTTCCGGAAATCATCCAGGCCGCTAACTGCAGACTGCCTTGTTGCGCAAGAGGATGTACTTGCTGTCTGGGTGATGTTAGCAAGTCCTTGAGAGGAGGCAGTAAAGGACAGGACATTTCCAATAGAACTGACAGGACATTTCCAGTAGAACTGGGTACCATGCCTGTGTTGGCCAAGCTGGTGTGACCATAACAATGGTTGCCATGTCCTTCCTGACCTTTGCCAAGCAACGGCAAATCAGAGAGAAGGGTGGAAAGCAATACCCCTTCAGATCCGACCAAAGGATATGAAAAGCATCTGTTGCTGTGGCAAATGGGTCTGGAAACCAGCTCATAAAACTCTTCAGTTGGGTGTTGAGTCAGTTGGCAAACAGATCTATTTCTAAGGGTCCCCACTGGGTGTTCAGTGTTTGAAACACATGGGGATTCAATTTCCAGTCGCTCGAATCCTGATAATGTCGAGATTCCCAATCGGCTTCGTGATTGGATTCCCCCGGTAAATGCTCTGCTGTTAGGGAAATTTGATTTTGTAGGGCATAATCCCACAATTCTTGGGCAATGCGCTGTAGGATTGGAGACCGTGTACGCCCCATTTTGAGTATATAGGTAATAGCTGTTTTGTTGTCTATTCTTAAATGAACATGTAACTGGGTTTTCTTTGCATTGAAGGCCCTCACTGCAAAAAAGGCTGCCTTTAGTTCTAGGGCATTGATATGAAGTGAGGTGGCCTCCTGAGGAGTCCACAATCCCCTTGTATGAACCCCTTGACAAACTGCGCCCCAGCCCCTCATTGATGCATCTGTTGTTATCACCAGATCTGGGGCAGGAGCAATTATTGCTCGACCATTCCAGATGGAGATCTGATCGATCCACCATTGAAGGTCGTTGCGACAGTTCTGATCGAGTGAGACCATCGTCTCGTAGGATTTTCCCGTCAACAGACCTTTGATTTGTAACCGTTGCAGGTGTCGATAGTGCAAGGGTGCTGGGAAAAATGCCTGCATGGAGGATGTCAGCTTCCCTATCACCTTTGCTATTGTTCTGACCGAGGACACCTGTTGTTGAATCAGATATCGGCAAGATTGCACAAGATGATTCATTTTGGTTTCTGGTAATGACAGCTTCATCTCTAGAGAATTTATCACAAATCCTAGATACTCCATGGTATGGGAGGGTTGTAGCACCGACTTTTCCCAGTTGATCACAAAACCCAAGTTCTGCAGAAGCCACAGGACTGAGTCCCTGTCCCTTAATATGCCTTCCTGAATTTGGTTCAAAACAATTATGTCGTCTAGATAAATTATCATCCTCAAACCCAGGCGACGCAAAAGCGACACTACTGGCTTCAACAGCTTTGTGAACAATAGAGGAGCTGGTGCTAACCCAAAGCGAAGGCAAGTGAATTGATACAGTTCTTCCCCCCAGGTGAACATTAGGAAACGTCGATGTTGTTTGCTCATGGGTACTGAAAAATAAGCATCCTTGAGGTCGATTTTGATCATGTAATCCTTGTTTTGAACAAGTTGTTTGAGGAGGTGCAGACCCTCCATTTTGTAGTGCTGGTATGCGATGTGTGAATTCAACTCTTTCAAATTGAGCACAGGCCTGCTCCCCCCATCCTTCTTCGGTACTAAAAATATTGGACTGAGAAAGTCCTCTTTGCGTGGAGAGACCACCTGAAACGCTTCCTTCTGCAGCATTGCCACAACTTCCTGCTTGATTTTTTCCTTTTCTAACTGGGTATGAGTGTGGGGAACTGGATGTCTGTTTTGAACAGGGGTTTCCAGAAATGGTATTTTGACCCCCGAGACTATCTGCAGAATAAACTGATCCCCAGTTAGACATTCCCAATTTTTCTGGAAATACTGGAGTCTCCCTGCAAGGGGTAGAGGCAAGTGTGAAATTGATGTATCTAGCCCTAGATTTTTCAAGGCAGGATGGATGTTCAGCTGAACAGTCTGTTGTGGAATGCCCAGAACCTGGTCTGAGAGGTGACAGGTGTGATTCGGGTGATCTCCGCTTGACCTCGAATGTAATGAGCAAGGACTTGCCTTTAAAAGGATATCCTTTGTCTCCTCTGTAACCACTGCCTCTGTAGCCACTTTCTCTGCCCCGGAACTGAGTAGGTCGGCCCCCACCTCGGCTCTGAAATGAGGGCCCTTGGCGAAAGGGTTGGTATTTCATGACAACATTTCTATTGGCACCATTCTTTTGAATTTTCTGGTGAGGGGGGCCAGTAATATGGTGAGAAATCTCTTTTGAAGACTTTCTCAATTGTGTGGCCTTGTGGAGAGCCTTGTAGAACTTTTTGCCAAACAAGGTTTTATGAGGCTTTGCTAATGACGTCGGATGCTTCTTAAGCAAGCTTTTAGCCTTTTTCATTTCCCCTGTTAGGCGAGAAAGAACTCCCAATCGTCGTGTATATAACAAATTTACATTGGCTTGTCCAAGCAATGTAATAGACTGCTCAACCAGTTTTAAGCATGCATACAGGTCAAGTTGTGTATCGGATTTACGAGTTCTGAGCCTCCTCCTCCAGTACAAGCCACAGCTTGCCGAGGGGTCCCATAACATTAGAAACCCGAGATTGCACTTTCACAAGGCTATTATCCGACTCTTTGCCGTAAGATTTGCCCATAGTTTCAAATATTTCCCCAAGATAATCATCAATCTTTGGGGTTTGAAGGCATTGAATATTCGGCACAGGGTTTGCATCAAGTACTGTTTCCTGAATATCCTTGTCTGGAACATAGGATGTAAATTTATTTGCTAAGTACTTCACCATGTCTTTTGGTAAAACCAATTTTTCACAAGTTGTGTTATCCGTGTCAAAGCGCACGTAAACATCAACGTCAGACCCGGGGTCCGGTGAAGTGTCCCTTCGCGTTGCTTGTGTCTTTGGCGTTGCCTTTCGCTCTGGTGAAGATTTACGCTTCTTGCGACGTTTGTAGTCACCATCTTTGCTGCTAGCAGATTCGTCTGAGTCGCTGTTATCGCTAGAACTCGATGACGAAGAGCTACTAGAGCTTTTAGAACTACTAGAGGTCTCAGAATGCCTCCGTTTTGTAGCACGTTGTTTACCTTTCAACCCAGTGGGCGAAGGTGTCAACTCGTTGTCTTCAACCGTCGCTACGGCGTCTACAACGTTCAAGGACAACGCAGGGGAAACTTCCCCGTCCTCTGCCATCGTTTCTGTAACTTTTGAGTCAGGATGGCTCTGCTTTGTGAAGGATTGCAATTGAAAAACACTCTGAAACGAGAGACGTGCCGCGAGCTAACGAGAAGCCATTTTGGAGAAGGAAGGGGAAGCATGGGAACGAGTCTTTTGGGGGTCTCGTTATGACTTTGAAGGGCTTGAATTAACCGGAAGCCGGGGCGAATACGTTATTATATCTTATGGAGGTTTGTGAAATGAAATTGATTTTATCATTGATAAATTTATACACCCCTCAACAGTAGAACACTTTGTCCCTAAGCCGGCGGGGCGAAGCGCCGTGCGAGGGTACTAATTCCGCACGGCTAATTATACCCGGGTATGTGAAAACATAGCGGAGTGGAAAGTTGCCCTCCATTTTGTTTATGTCATGGACGGTTTTCCACGTTAGGCGCATGCGCGAGTACAAGCTATTTTGAAAGGACGTATTTTGAACGTATTTTACTGTTTTACAGCAATTTTTGTTTTAAATTTCGTTAAAATGTTTTCAAAAGTACAACACGGTTTTTGTTCCTGTTTTATACCTGGAAATAAGCCTGCAGTTTCATGAATTAGTGGCTGTTCAACCGTGAAACAAAGTTTGTATATTAAAATACTGTAATTGTTTTGATGTTTTGATGTTGATATCTTTGGTATAATTTAATCGTTGTTGTGCCGGTTTGGGTAAGTGTAAACATTTCAGAAGTAAAATTCCATGCTGTACTTGCTTTGTGTTGTTGGTTTTATTCATATCTGCGAACTTTTTAAGCCGTTAACTCGATAATTCACTATAATGCAAGCTGGTATGCGTGAAATTGCAGCGAATATTCTCGTTCATTATAAAGCTAGCGCATCAGTTGTGTTTTTATGTTTGTTTATATTAATTATAATGGTCTTAATACTTTATGTAGAGCTTTTATACTTCATCTGTTAAGAAAGGCGAGGGCCGGGTTGCTGCATGTATGTATTTTCTAGTATAGAATAATAGAAAAAACACAAAAGGTCAATGCAAAAAAAACGATAAAAATATCGAGAAATTTCACAAATATTCATGTCATGCGTTTTTAATATTTTATATAAATTAAATTAATAATAATAATATAATCTTTATTTATACTGATAAAAAAGACCGTTCAGTCAATTACATAGATTGGCTGGTATCAATCGGTGATCAGTGTATAACAAGTATACACAATGACATAAGTGCGTAACAGTGCATAAATAAGACTATATAATGTAAAGGCCCGTTTGCACCTGCAATTTCCGCAGCGACCCCAGACGCGACCCCCCTCCCCCGATGCATGCGAACGAGCAGATGAGCAATGAATGTTCTGAGTATATGTACCTTCATCTGAATATTCATAACTCATCCACCCGCCCACACCCACCAAAAGAAAAAGACCGCACCCAAAATCGCAGCAAAAATTACAAGTGTAAACCCCCTAAGTTGTCTAACATTACAAAATTAAATTAACATAGGTTAGTTGTATATAAAACTTGTTGACTCATGCATGAGCCAGTACTAAACGTACTAGCTAGCACAGCACCTGAAACATTAATTGAGTCGGTTCTTCGATTAAAATCTTCGCTTTTGCCTTTTCGATGTCTTGTGTTATTGTTTATCTCTTTATATTCAGTCCAAAATACGGTATTTCTGTCGAATTTCTTGCCGGCCGAAAATGACGGTAAGTTGCTTAGCAACTGATAGCAACTGATGGACGCCATCTTGGATCAGACTTGGTTACATGGCAAAGTCGAAAAAGTCAGCCCAAAATATTATTCTGCGTGCGTCTCACTAAATTTGCGTGTTTGCTGCCGCAGCGAGCAAGCCTGAAGCGAGCGAGCAAGGCAGCAGCCCTAATCTTTATGTATATGTATTATATATATGCAGATGAAATCTCGATCGTTTCGACGTATTTCGGCCTCCCACAATGCACTGCTTCCGGGACGCAGGCTACTCTTGCCTAATAAACAACCATAACGCAATCCGACAAAAACCATGCATAAACACCTAGTAATCCGACACAAAGTTTATATTAAAAATCTGTTCAACAAGCGTTATATGTCTTGCATATAAGTCGTAATTTTAGCTACTTTGAATTGATTTCTGCTCTATTTGATCAAGTTATAAATTCGTTTAAGACCAGTAGCGAATGACACACATTCGACTGGGTGGAAAGCTCCATTAAAGATTAATATTGTCAGTGGATTGCATTACTTTGGTGAATTTATATCAAAAAGTTTAATACAAAATAAGACGCCTCAGTGGTCAAGGCGTCCAGGCTGTAGAGTTGGGCACTTTTCGACGAGATCTCGGGAGCGCAAATGTCAGAAAATCGAAGCGCAGTTGCCGCGCAAAACAGTTCAGAAGTGCGCATCAAGATGCAGTCAGGGGCACAAAAGTAGCGAGATTCATGTAAATTACCATGCGTAAAACACCTAGCAATCCGACAAAAACCATGCAAAAACGCCATCCGACACAAAGTTCATATTAATCTGTTCAACAAGCGTGAGCTACCTTCATAAAATATGTCTGTATATTAACCTAATAGTTTCATTATATATATTTGTAAATACATTAATTAATTAATTAATTAAATAATTAAGTAATTGTTTTTAGTAATGTAATTGTCCACACGGCCGTTTGAAAATCACTCCTTGTGAAGGCTACCGTGTTGTTAAATAAGATTAATAATAATAACAATAATAATAATAAAAATGACTCCGTCGAAGACCCCGTCCGTCAAAATCGACAAACGGCATGGAACTGAGCGGGTTTAAAATTGGTGTTCTGCGCGTAGCAAGCGCCCACGATCACAATTCCATGCGCTAAATAAAATTTAGTAAAAACTTCCCTCTCTGCACACATTAGCCATAGGCTGCTGTTACGATCGCTCGCTTCAGGCTCGCTCGCTCCGCGGCAAATATGCTAACAAGATGGTTCAATTGTCAATTTCCGTTAAATATAGAGCCTGAATACCGTTACCATATTCATGGAATTCAATGAATTGTTACTAAAATGTAGCACTACAAGCGTTTAAATCTTATTCTGACTATACGCAATGCCTCATCCGGATTTTAGCTATTTCCTAACATACGCATAGGCCAACATTGTATTATATAGCACATGAAAATTATCCGTGTGCAACAAAATTGCTAAAGGGATGAACAAATTATGAAAATATAACTACGTACAAAGCTTGATGATGTCTATATAAGTTGAATTAAGTTACATTTAAAAGTAATGGTATCACTTCAACAGACTGTATATATATATATATATATATATATTATCTCAAAATTGCTTATCTTAACCACTTCTTGCAGCATTAAAAACATCAAAAGGTCGGAACCCAAGATTAATGGCATCAGTTCCATTCAGTGAATCTTCATGTAAAACATGTTGTGGTGCAATTGCGGACTGAGATTTGGCCACTTCTTCGAGTTCGGCGGACGAAGTGTGAAATAATCCCGTGGCATTAGCAGACAGAGGAGGCAACGCAAGGCGGGGTATATTCTGTAGCTCTGATAGAGTAAGTCCTGAAAGTTGAAAAACAGAACTTTTGAAAACTGAATACACAAAATATAAAGAGACAGCATGCATAAGAATAGGTTTTTTTACAATTACGCCATACGTGAATAAACGCTTCGGCTTCAGTCCGCTTTTCCCGCGCAAAGCCTAAAGGTGATGTGACATGGAAACATTTGCGATGTAAATCATTCAAAGGCAATCAAATGTGATATCATTTGCATTGCGAATTTTTTATAAAAACTGGTTCGGTGAAGTAGTAACGCATTTGGTATTTTATCTGCGTTTGACGTCAATTATGTCAAAGGCTGTTGAGGCCGACTTACGGATGTGATCAAATGAAGTGACAGAAAGAATTAGAGCAGTTTGCGGTTGTTTTTGCAAACAAGCACCGTGCAAATTATGCCATTGGTCGTGCTTCTTTTGCCAAAGAACGAACGCCTACTCCAGCCCGATTGCCGGTTGTAAAAGACCCGATGTGCAGGCAAACAATGCGCGCAAATCAGGCTGTTCCTTTCCAATTGTTTAACTGCCCCACATTCTAGTAACCACAAAGATTCACAGATGTTGCTTCGGCTGTTGAAATCAGTCAATTAGAAAATTAGGATAGTAGCGAGTCGAAGGATTTCTTAGAGCGCCTTAGAGCGGCTGCGGGACACAAGGCTTAACTGGAATGCAGTCCTCCCTCTACCGTCTATTTCTAAACAGGGTATACTTTAATAACTTACCCTTAATAATTGTGGACACATTATTCACTACATCCGCATACTCAACGCATATACAATCAGGCTGTTCGCTCAAATCTAAAAAATCTTTTGGTCTATTCCTCGTTCCAGGCATCTTTCCCTTCTGATTGGTGAAGAATATATTAAACTTGTGCTTTTTTCCTTTTCCCTGCCAATCTGACCAAATTTTATCAATGAATGCGTGATGAGGAAAAAATTCGGGTGCTGCCGCTGCGTTTTTGCTGTTCATAGTCCCGCCAATTCGAGAATGAAATTGGTTGTGGAAAACGACCCTAAGTTGAGATTCGAATTTAAGAAAGTCTTTTGGGTCGGGGTTTGAGGTTAATAAACTTGCAAGTGTAATAACATCTGGGAATCGATCGTTGAAATTTCGTTTTAGGCAGCCTCTCCCGGCGCTACGAATTAATGACCATTTTCCCTCCCCGAAAGGACCGGTTTTAACACAGCTTCCGGGGGGCGAGCCGTTTCCACCAAATCCTCGCGCTTCTGGGTTCCAGAAATCGTTAACAAATGGTTTTGCCGCAACTAGAGTCCAGTCCCAATAGGGTACGGTGACACGACAATCGATTTTCTGTAAGAGATTTTCGTATTGTAATATGAACCAACGATGCCAAGTTAAGAAAAAGTCTTTCATGTGAATTCTTTGTAAGAATAACTCCATATGTAGGGTTAGCAGTTGTTCGTATGCTTTTTTGTACTTCTGGTTGGTTGAGGCAGTTTTTAAAGTGTTTATGTATCGGACGCGTTCGTCTTGGTTAAGCTGTGTAAACTCTTTACGCCGCCTACAACAGTCAATCCGTCTTCCATTTTCACATCTGCAACGTCTTCCACATTCATCCAGAACAATTTTACCATTTTCACATATTTTTGAAAGATCTAAAATTCAGAATAATGGCACAGTTACAAAGATCGTCACTAGCGTTCCATAATTTTGTGCCAAAGTTTATAAGTATACGTTCACAAGAACATTGCTCATGCAAGAACGTCGCTATTCCTAATTGACATACTGTAGCACATTATTGTGAGATCTGGTTTACCAATTGTTTGACCAGGAGTGGGTGTTTTGATACGTAGACTGGTATGACTTTTCAATGTATGCTATAGTCAAATCATGTTGTGTGAGCATAATGGTTGTTCCTATTGATATCCCTACCCGATGATGCGAATTTTGGACCGGATCTATTTTGTCAGAAACCCGGCCTGGTAGCAAGTCTTTTTCTGAATCGCCCAACCAATCTCAGAACACAATTTGGGACCAATCCCCAATTAACCAAAATTTTGATCTCAACAAGTCTAAACAAAAATTTCATCACAGCTTAATTAAAAGAGCATAACAAAATTAGTAATATTCCAAACTTTCGTTGCGAAATGTTGTAAAACGCGGATAATATAGCCTTTGCGAAGTTTGTAATTTTCAGTCATTTTTTATTACACACGGAAGTGGTAACCATTCCGTTTGTAATACAAAATGACTGAATCGAAAAATTGCAAATTTTGCAAGGGTATATTATCCGCATTTTACAACATTTCGCAACGTAACTTTGGAATATTGCTAATTTTGTGATGCTCTTTCAAGCTGTAATGAAAATTTTGTCTACTATCTACTTGTTGAGTTGAAAATTTTGATTAATATGGGATTGGACATTAAAGCCCGGATTTCTTTACCCAATATTCAATTTACATTGACAACTTCATCTTTTAAAAATATACAATAGCCTGCACTATTTATTGCAATATTGCTTAATTAGAGAGGTTTAGCAGAGACAACGCGACGTCAAAGACGACGTGAAAATGGCGTAAAAATGGCGTGATATGCCAATCTGTGGATGTGCTCACGCCATCCTTACGTCATCTTTGACGTCGAGTCGTCTTTGCTAAACCTCTCTATTGGTCTCGTTGTGATTTGGTGATTTTCTCATGTTTCGAACACAAAAGTCCAGGCTTAATGATTGGTTTG
This sequence comes from Paramuricea clavata, assembly GCA_902702795.2. Classification (NCBI taxonomy): domain Eukaryota; kingdom Metazoa; phylum Cnidaria; class Anthozoa; order Malacalcyonacea; family Plexauridae; genus Paramuricea; species Paramuricea clavata. The sequence goes on along the minus strand of CACRXK020002940.1, from coordinate 25,463 downwards.
TGTTTTGGATAAATATCAAAGAGAAACATATTCGTGCGCAAAATATGCGGATATAACCTTCATGTGCCATGCTAAAGAGGCAAAAACGAGAAACGAGATCATTGGGACAAAAGAGCACCTAAATTAAAATACTCCTATAATTACCAGCAACAAAGAAATTTTTTGTAATTTTTCCAAATCAACACTTATATCCATAATATTTTTTTCCAAATCAACACTTATATCCTATATCCGCAATTTTGACATATAGGAGATCTCTAAACACAATAATGTATGGAGTTCGGTTCCATGTCGACATATTTCGGCGCATTTCTTTAAGATTTTGCCTCTGAAGAAAGTGGAATGCAGACTGTGCTGACTGCGTCACTGCTGTTTAGATAACGTCCGTCTATGCCAGAGTTGCGTCGCAAGTTGCAGCAAAAATTTCCTCGCGTAACATGGCCCTTCTTTACATTTTAATTTTTTCAGAAAAGAAAGCATGTACAATATAATGTCAATGAAAACTTAGTTTCTTTGTAAAGGGAAGCCAGAGTGCACGCAGTTTTGCACCTATTTTCTAATAATGTCGGGTTTAATCAAGGGAGCACAGCAGTATTCTTTTCGAAACTTGCGTATCTGTATGTCTGTAAAATCTGTGAATAGATAGTCTTTGTCTTCTTTGGTTTGCTAATTTGCATATAAACATCGTAAACATTAAAACACTGTTTTTAAACACGTATAAATACCATAAACAAGCCATAACTTTCGTAATATTGTCGTATAAATACTAATTCGCCCTTCGACGCGCCTTCTTTGCAGGCTATTTTCACATGGTCTTCCGCTGTACATATTGTATCGCATGTAACGGTTTTGTAAATACGCGCGAAAATTAAAATAAGAAATAGAAATATTTATTGTAATTTTCGCGCGTATTTACAAAACCGTTATATGCGGTACAATATGTACAGCGGACGACCATGTGAAAATAGCCTGCAACGAAGGCGCGTCGAAGGGCGACCTAGTATTTATACGAAAATATTACGAAAGTTATGGCTTGTGTATGGTATTTATACGTGTTTAAAAACAGTGTTTTAATGTTTATGATGTTTATATGCAAATTAGCAAACCAAAGAAGACAAAGATTATCTATTCACAGATTTAACAGACATACAGGTACGCAAGTATCGAAAAGAATACTGCTGTGCTCCCTTGGCCTAGAGTTAACACTAACCAAACTTTGAACAACTGTCCCAGGTGTTTACACCTATGATTTGCACTAAATAAATCGAATTGAAAACTGTATGGCATCCTGGCGGATGGATTTTTGAATCTATACGAAGTATATTATTTGTTATCGACGTGTTGACTGTTGACTGTTGACTGTTGACTGTTGACTGTTAGCTGTTCACTGTTAACTTAGCCAATCAGCGACTAGTACTGCCACAAAATTACGTAATTACAAATAACGGCTTGGCCGCGAGACAATCCAATGGCGGTAAAGAATGGTTAAAATTTATGATATATGTGGATGAAACTGGAGCGAATCAAGTTAAATTAATTTTGGAACGACGCGTCTGTTTTGTAGTAGCATGCTTGCTCTTTCAGCAATTTACGAAATAGTACGGACCAGTACGTATTGCCGTAATGAAGCGTCTACAATGTTTCCTGGCCTATTTGGAATCATCTGGACAAGGCATTTGAATCCGATTTGGCGCTCGAATGAAGGCGAAATTAGGTAAAATATGAGCTACGGAATTAATTTAAAGTATGCCAACCAGCGAAGAAGTAAGCCATTAAGGATTTGAGTAAAATTGCTTCATTAAATGTTTTAAATGTTTATATATAAACAAACGTTTTGCGACAGCCGAACTCTGAACTTTGATAAATAAAGCTGATTGTGCGTTCTAAGTCGAATATTATTTCACTCAATATAGACAAAATAAAAGTGCAACAGCTACGTAATTCTTGATCATGTTTCAATTAACTTTAAAAAACTCATTAATAATTCAGGAGGAAAACACAAAGAAAAATCATAGGCGTGTAGGCATATAAAGATTTATATGTGATAAAAAAACATGTTAATTTACATAAACTTTAGCTTTACTTTTCTCGGTTTAGATAAAGTTTATTTTAAAAATTACTTCGCCAGTGAACTCATATAAGATCATAGGCGTCGACAGATCGATAAGAGGGGGGGACCATACTCATATATTCGTGTTCTGCATTATTAATTTCTTTTGAAATCGATTGTTTTTAAGGTTTGTGAACACGAATGTATGAATACGGTCCCCCCCCCCCACTTATCGATCTTTCGACGCCTATGTATAAGATGAGTCGTTTTTTAAGCCATTTTTGCTCCTCGCGTTTTATATCTGATAAAACACTCCTACGCGTGCTTTAAATAGTACTTAATACTTCGCCTTATTCGCCTTCCAAGTAGTCCATGTTAATATAGCTACTTTCAAAGCCTTATTTTTGAAGCGAGGCCAGCAAGCCATCATTTCGAATGAAAAAGTGATTCCGAATTTATTTCTAAGTAACTCGCAGGTCGCGACTCGCAACAGCTCGCAGCTTGCAAAAGAGCCGAATTCAAAGTCTATCTATGTTCTCACTTTTGAGGAACAAGAATAACATTGCGTTTTTCTGTGTTGTAGATATTCTCTACAAATAATTTCCTTACCATTTTGCAAAGACTGAGTAAGGTTTTTCAATGCTGCAAAATTCTTCAAATGAAACACATGAGCTGGTGAGCTTGCAATGGCCTGAAGTTCTGTCTGATTTATCTTATTTGTTACGCCCAAAGCAACAATAGTAACATTGTCGTTCTCTTTCAATTTTGAGGCTGGAATAATTGGATCAATTCCAAGGTTTGATTTACCATCAGTTATAACAAAAATGATTTTGTTGGTATTCTCTCTTGCTCCGGCATTCGTGTTGAAAATGAGTTGCGTGCGAACACGTTCCAGTGCGTTACCAGTCGAAGTACGCCCATTTGTGTACCTATAGTTGTTAAAAAAAAATAGAAAATAAACTAGACTAACTTTTTTAACACTGTATAAATCTGTCAGTTGCTAAAATCGTTTGTTTACCGCAGTAAACAGAGCGAAGATGTCGTCTAAAACATCCGTGCGCATTTTAATTATTAATTTTTTTTCTTAAATATTATTGGAGTTGCTGGCGCTAGGAAAGTGCTGCCTCGATATCGTTGCAACCAATATAAACTTTATGATAACCTATTCGATCATATAGGCCCCTATTGAGATATTATATGCTGTTAAAAGTGGTTATGAAGCCATGAATAGACATTTTCCCCATGGAATGAGCTCTAAAACGCTCGTGATTATGATAGAACTTCGATGAAATACATGTTGTACCCGACGTATTTTATTCAGAGGATGCAATTAAACTTATGGTAACAAATTTTCTGTTTACTGGATTTGTAAATTGGAGTATGTGGACGTTCATTTATTATGATTGCTAATCGAAAGTTTTAGGCAAGTTATAATGATCTAAAACATTGTACTTCTATTTCAAGATTTAATTAAACGTTTTTCGTACTAAAAGGATATGGCAATATAAATTTAGTTTGATTAATTTGAAAGAACTTTTAAAGTTATATATGAAGACCGATTACAACTTTTTCGTACCTTGCTTGGTTTTCGAAATATTTTGTCCAAAAACAGCATGCAGTCCGCCATCTTGGTATTATAATTGACCTAATTAACTGAGTTTTTGTTGACGTCAAAAGCAGGCCTAGGTAAACTTGTTGAACTTCTTCATGTGACACTAAATTTCGTGGAAAAGTTTCTCAAAGTGTTGTGAGTTAATTCAGTACTAAAAAGACTTCGAAAAATCGAGTTTAATTTTCATAATAACTAGAAAATACATGCATGCAGAAACCCTCGCCTTGCTGACAAAACCATTGTATTTTCCGAACATCTGAAATATTCCAGAGAGAATATTCATACAAATGCAAAATCGCCTAAAAATATCACTTTTAATTACAAAATTATTAATTTCCCAACATATATATGTTAGGTATGTTATTATACGTAATATAAGCCTCAATTTGAGCTAAAATTCAACCACAAACGCTTCGCAAAACGTTTTAAAGTCACTAGTGTTCTTTATAAAACAAAACTGCCTTTTAAAATGGCTTTATCGATAAACTTTGAGTTTGCAATAAAATGATTTCAAATTCTCGCTTGCAAATAACTTTGCTTTCTTTTTACTCGCTGGGGCACTGTGCCCCGGGCGAGTATAGGTTTCGGCATCATTTAGTGGATCGGCAATCTCCAATCTCCAGTCGTCGTCGATAGCCACAAAATAGAATATTAATGAGCTGCTTGACCTTTTCAAAATGGCGGGGCCTTCCGTGGAGTGGGCAAAATGTTTCAAACAATTTCGTTAAAATTTTGAACGAATTGTACCTGTTTTCTATGGATTTTGCATTGTATATAACTCTGGACATTCTTGGTAGTTTATTTAATGCATTTTTCTTGGCGCACGACTCTGAAAATCCGAAATTTGGATCGTTGAATTCCCGTGCACGATCATAATATGCTGAACCTGGTGAACCAGTGAATCTGAGTATAAACGAGCCATAGACAATTTCAAGGTAAAAGCTTAACTACACAACGTAGATTTAATAGATAACTACTTTATGAGAAGCATATTGGCACAAAATAGAAATATTGGTGTCATATCAATATAAAATTTATCTAACAACAGTCCCTAATAGTTAGCTGCTGGGAAACGTGAAAACTGTAGTGTGAAATATGATATTGTATTTGTAATGCCTAATGGCGCAATAAGGATAAAAATATTCAGCGTAAGATTCAGCGTAAGAAATTGTACTTACGGGTGTCAAATGTATTAATAAACACCAGTATTCTAGTCATTTATGGCCTTTGAAAATCAAGCGAAATTTCATTGACAATTAATCGCTCGCAGTACCTGTTGTTAACAAATCACTCGCAGTGTTTGTATTGTATTTGTATTGCCAAATGGCGCAATAAGAACAAAAATACCACCGTTCGATTCAGCGTAGCAAATTGTAATCGCGGATGTCAAATGTATCATAAAACACCCAGTATATTCTAGCGATTTATGGCCCTTGAAAATCAAGCGAAATTGTATTGTTGATGAGTCGCCCGCAGTTCGTAATTGTTGACAAATAACTCGCAGTACGTATGTTTGCCCTTGTATTTGTATTGCCTAATGGCGCAATAAGAATAAAAATACCACCGTTCGATTCAGCTTAGGAAATTGTACTAACGGATGTCAAATGTATTACTATAAACACCAGTATTCTAACGATTTATGGCCTTTGAAAAGCAAGCGAAATTGTATTGTTGATAAATCGCTCAAAATTATTAATTAAACTAATCGCCGTGGCTATTCCTACTGGAACAGTACGCCAAGTTTGATTTGCTATTCGTACTGCAGTCGTAATATTTAAGTTCTGTAAACCTTTTAAATGGCTCGGACTCATTATACTTGACGTCACCAGAACAACCTACTTATGGAACACATTGTGCGAAAAAACCCTTCGAGTGTTTCATGTAAAAACATACGAAAAATCAATCGTTTATTGAATCTACTACATCAGTTGTGAAGATATATCCAAAAAGATATAGAATCTGCAAAAAAATATTCGAAAACACAAATAAATTGTGAATTTTAAGGCATTTAAAAATGTCATCTAGTCGAAGTTTCAACCCTTTACTTTAATTCTCCCTTCTTTCGCCGCCTTCGTCTTTTCGCGCCTGCGTTCTTACTTGTCGGCGTTCATCTATACTTCGTGAAACGTCATGAAGAGTGATAGTATAATGACTCCAAACAGTTCAAAATGTTTACAGAACTTCGAGAGAAGAAATAATTGATTATCAAGGGATTCATGTAGGTTTTTAAAAATAAATACAATATTATTTCAATCATAACTCATAGTGGGCCCCCCTGTGTTTTATATTGCTACTTTACGTAATGTAAGAATCGGGTGCCATATTCCAGTACGAATAGCCACTTCGTAAACTAATTATAAAAAATGCAGTAGGTTTGATCCTTGATAACTTTGGTATCGTTGGTTTTCTCTTTTTCAGCCCTATACCAGTGAATTCGTCTCACTTCTCTCTTCATTTTGATAATATTTTGAGCCCAAAAGCCCCAAAATATTTTATTTTGAACGTTTTAAAGCGCAGTTTAATCCTAGCGTACGGACCAACTGGCGGCGTTGGCGTACTAAATATAACTTTACTTGTAGGCGGAAACGCCGGGAAGTTTTAAAATTAGGGCACCAAATTGCATTAGGGCACCCAATTGCGCTTAGCTCGGGGACAACCTTAAATCTTAATTGAAATACAGTAGCTGTGTACTGTAGTCTGTATGTATCATATACAGTAATGTGCGTATTTGTATAGCCCCAGCGAGTTAACGCTCTATAGAGCGTCTTGTTTATTTAAAAAATCCAATATCATAAAAAAGGGAATCAATATTAATGATACAATGAAATTATATGCTGTCTTGTTTAGTTGTTTCATATACGCAAAGGCCGTCAGGTTTTAAAGAGGCATTATAAAATCAATATTTAAAACAAACTTACCTTCGTTAACGTCGGCTCCCTTCTTTAGCCGATTCTTTCGCAGTTTCTTTCTGAAAGAGCTTTTGAAATTTACAAAATCTTGCAAAAATGCGAGCAAAAATGATATATATTTGCAAGAAATTTATCAATCATCAAATCAAGAAATGTTTGATATTTCAAGTGGTTTGCAAGATAAAAATTTCGCTTTTTACCCTGCTTGTGACGACATGACGTATGCATATCAAATGCATATCCAAGATGCATATCAAAATAAGTCGATTTATTTCGAAAACCAAACAACATACGGAATAATTGTAAAGGAAGTTTATATATAATTTTAAATGTTCTTTCAACTAAGGCAAACTAAATTTATATTGCCATATCCCTTTAAAAATCAACTTTTGCATGAGTTTCTTACAAATTAGTCATTGATGTAAATTAGGTCAGTCAAATTTTTCTAGCTTTAGAACTTAGAATTAATTTTATTTGTTCATTATCTTTGAAAAGCCCCATTGGGGACAAGTTAATGAATTTGCATTGCATTGCATTGCATTGCATTGCATTGCATTGCATTGAATTGTATTGTATTGTATTGTATTGTATTGTATTGTATTGTATTGTATTGTATTGTATTGTATTGTATTGTATTGTATTGTGTTGTATTGTATTGTATTGTAACCATGTTGATCAAGCGAAAAACTGGGCCGCAACGTTATCAGTGACAAGAATAGAATGCTTCCTCGCTGTGTATGGCAGCAATTACAGTTTCGTCATGTTGCGTTCTCACCTCATTTGCTTGATTCCTCTTTTTAAACATTCTTTATTCTTAAATTGGCTGTAATCAAACTCCAGTCTAACGTAGGTCGAGAATGAGACAATTGCTACTCGAGTTTTTGAAGGGTACACTGAAAAATATTCGGTGAACATTTCCAGAAAATTCTTTGTGAACTCGAAATTCTTTTCCCCAATACTGCCAGACTTGTCCACAACAAATACGATGTCTAATTTCATTGGATCTGTAAGGATTTGTGAAAAAAATTTAGAGAAAATTTTAAGATCAATTTAAAACTAAAAGCTATATTAAGTATGTGATGTATAAAGTAGTGGATGAGTTAGTTAGTTGTTAACTTTTGAGAGATCCAGTAAGAGACTGTTCTCGTTCGACCCAATATTCACTTTTAGTGGGGCGGATAAGTGAACGTATTGTGCATTTTGTGAAGAAAGCACCAGATTGACAGGATGTGTAGACTTTGACACAAGTATGAATATCAGATATGGAGGCTTCTGTGAAATTAATACTAATAGCCAAAAATTTTGAATTTCTGATATTTTATTATAAATAAATTTCTATTACTGATATATAAACTCCAGGGTAGTTCGCTGAAAAAATGAGTTGTATGGTTGAAACATGCACAAAAACTATCTATATTGAACATTAAAGCAGTTTTTCGATTCCCCAAATGTTTTCAGAGCTCATGCAATGGCCTAGCCATGGGGGGAACTGAGGGGACGAGTCCCTCCACTCTCCTTCGGAACCACCTTCAAGATATTTTAAATCCGTTGAGAAACTGGGGGGAGGTGTAATACTGATCCGATTTTTAGCTAAAAACAGAAAGGTAATATTGTCTAGGAAAGACATTAGGAAAATTGCATAGTTCAAAGTTGTAAAATGTATTATTTTTCGCGCATTTTATATAATGTTATAATCTTCTGATTCCTGGAAATCTCACTTTAAAAAAATTAAATAGTTCAAAGTCTTAAAGAGAAAAAATCTCACCCCCAAAATGCACGAGATGGCGTTTTATAGGCAGGTCGTAGGAACCGGGGGCCAAGGGGGCCAAGGCCCCCCCCCCCAAGTTTTCAGAAGGCACAAAAAATGCCCTTTTTCCGGTGGCAAAGTGCCCTTTGTCTTTGTGAAAAATGTTGTTCAGATCGCATTTTTGACTCACGGATGTTGCAAAGCAGTATCTGTTAGTCGTTGTGGTTACTTGAGTGTGGGGCAGTTAAACAATGAGAAATGATCAGCCTGCTTGCAGGGCACTCTTTGGCTGCGAATCGGGCTTTTTAGAACCAGATATCGGGCTGGAGCACGACAAATGGCAAAATTTGCACGCTGCTCGTTTGCAAAAGCAACTGAAAACTGCTTTAATTTAATTCTTTCTGTCACTTTCATTTGATCTCATCCGTGAGTCGGCCTCAACGGTCTTTGATTTATGATTGCTTTTATTTTTCCTTCCCCCCCCTCCGCCTCCACCGTCGGCAACATTTCCGGGAAAAATATTTTAGGTGCCCTTTTCATTCCAAAAGTGCCCCTCGAAACCTTTGCCGCCGCGCCCCCAACTTTTTTATGCTTCATACGCCCCTGTTCATAGGCTCTGAATTTCAAAATGTTTCAGGGGGATTATTCTCCCAGACCTCCCCAGATTGTTCACGCCTTCGGCGCTCAACTTGTCCACCCTACTTCGTAAGCCCTGGCTACGCCACTGCCTGACCTGCAACTGAATTAATTTAATTCCTTTCTCGCCTTATCATTTACACCTATTTTTATCTCTTTTGGGTGCTACCTGGAATTTAAAAATTTCTATCAATATTACAAAATTTATATTCAAATGTCAGAAATTCAAGATTTTTAGCTATCAGCGTTAATTTCACAGATGCCGCCCCGTGATGCACTAATTAATGACATGGATAATGATTTTCGCCAAATCTCAGTATTACCGCAATTGGCTAAAGTCTTAGAAAGCATCCAACTTAAATTAAACAAAGGGGACCTTAAGATCAAGGACAATCAACATGCATTTACACACGGTAGATCAACTGTATCTGCACTGGCGAGCATCACCCAAAATTGGTTCAACAAGACTGAAAACTCACGTGATGGAAGAATGGGTATCCACGCCCTATTTATTGATTTTTGCAAAGCATTTGATCTGGTGGACCACGGATTGCTTTTAAAGAAGCTCGCCAAAATGAACGTGTCGAAAAGCTTCTGGCTATGGACACGGAGCTTTCTAGAAGGGAGGAGTCAGCAACTAAAATTACAAGGTGCTCTGTCATCTATAAGGCCTTGCCCTTCCGGAGTCTCCCAGGGATCTGTTATATCACCAACATTGTTTAATGTTCATGTGGATGACCTCGAAGACTGCATTCCCAATTATCTGGACATCAATACGCACAAATACGCAGATGACTGCACTCAAGATGAAGTGATTCCATACGGTTCTACTAGCAACATGCAAAAGCTGCTCGATGCAATAAACGACTGGGCACATAGAAACAAGATGAAACTTAACGCGAAAAAGACGAAAGACATGTGGATCTGCTTTAAAGCTGCAATTCCGGAACCACCACATCTTAAAATTGGCGGTGATACAATTGAAAGAGTAAAGTCATTCAAGTTGCTAGGTCTTTGGATTGACAATACCCTTAAATGGAACACCCACATTGACGAAATTGCAAGGAGGGCAAACAAACGCTTATTCTACCTACGAGTGTCGTCGAGCAGATCTACCAACTAATGTGGGTTTGACGTGCTATGAATCCAAATTAAGACCGGTTTTGGAATATGCTGCCCCAATTTGGGGTGGCCTGCCACAATACCTTACTGACGAACTGGAAAGTATCCAGAATAGAAGCCTGAAAATTTTGGGTCTACCTCCTGATTCTCTTCAATCTCTAGAACAACGTCGGGATAAACTTTCAATTCGCTAGTACGAGAAAATCATTAATGACGAAACACACCCATGCAGGAAGTACATACCAGACATGGTGACGAACAAGTATGACCTGAGAACACCAAAAACTCTTCCCGAAATTTTCTCATACACTAAAAGGCATGAACTATCGTTCATTCCCAGAACAAACTCATTATTATAGACAATATTTTTATAACTATTCCTACAATTTTTATCTGTACATATAACTACTAGACTACTACTTAGATTTTTACTGTAAATCCATTGTATTTTTACACTAAAGATGGATCAAAATAAAACTATTATTATTATAGATGCCTCCATATCTGATATTCATACTTGGAACAATTTAACAAAGTCTATAGATACTGTCAATATGGTGCTTTCTTCACTAACCGCACAATTATTGCAAAATAGCGCGCGTATCCGCCCCATGATGCACTAATTACTGAAGAAGGAAAGCTAAGCTAAAGTAACTTTATTTATACTGAATAGCTTTATCAGTTTCTAAAGCCGGGTATGGTAACTAGCAAGGGTCAGTGTTGCCAGTGGAGGAAACTAACTTTATTTATACAATAGCTTTAATGCAATTGGAAAACGTTTTCGTTTCCTAAACGGTTTGACCCGAGTGACAATACACATAGTGACGGAAACAATAGCCCCCAATGGTCATTACACGCTGTTAACCCGAGTGACAAATCTCACGACTGCGAACAATTGATTAATGTTAAATTGCCTACCCTTAACACTGTCGATTTAACAATCACTGATAAACCTCTTTTGCGGCATAACAATGGTAGGGATAGTTTGTCATACAATAGCATTCTTGACAGGCTAAACGGTAATTCAAGTTTACCTAGAAAAGTTATGCAACAGGAGAATGGTGTCTCGTCGGCTAATCGTTTATCTCAACTGCAGCCCAAGAATTTGGTTCCGTGCCGCTTCCTAAGAAAGAGGGGATATTGTTGAAATTAAAGGGTTCTATGTGCGACTTCTTGCACAATGAGGTTCAACCAAGGAGCCGCTCTCAATTCCAACAAATTCCTACCGGTGCCTACTCGCCCCCATATGTTGTGCCCCCCTATGTTCATAATCAAACTCCCCTTTCCTATCAACCAAATTTTTTTACCCCGATGAAGTTTCCAATGTTTTACCCTCCTCTTCGGCCGCTCCCGTATCCACCTCCACTGATGTCGATACAAACAACCTGACCTCCATTGTATTAAACAATAAAGTTCATCGTAATAATACGCTAAATAAGGTTGACCTAGGTTTAAACCCCTCAAATATTCATGTGACAAATGAGTCCCTAGCAAATCTACCTTCTGCTGAATATGTCTCAGCTGAACAATCGTCTATCCCGAATATTAGCGAACCTGTTCCAAGTCATATGCTATCAAATACAATGTCTTTGGCACCCAAGATCGATGAAGTTCGTCACTCGGTGTTCCAATTGACGTTGATCTCGCGCGCTTTACTGAGACGTTGATGACTGACTTTGTACATGATAACGTCATACAGATTCCGGGATATAATGTTGTAAGAAGAAATCGCCTAATTGGCCAACATGGAGGAGTGTGCCTTTAATTTATGTAAAGGAATCAATCCCATTCGAAATTCTCAGCCAATACCATAATGATCAGTTCGAAGTCTTGTGGGTTAAAGCTCGTCCTCACAAATTGCCGAGGGGCCTATCTTGCATTATCATTGGTTCAATTTACCATCCACTCTCAGCAAATGATAGAAATATGATTGACTTCTTAACTGAACAATTGTCCCTTATCGAATCAACTTATTACATTGGTGGTCTTATTCTACTTGGAGACTTTAATAATCTTAATTGTCATCGTCTAAATAACCACTTCAGTCTAAAACAATTGGTTAAATTCCCGACTCGTGGAAGGAGAACCCTTGATCTAATTCTAACTAACCTGGCTAAATTTTACACACCGCCAGTTAAACTCCCACCTTTTGGTCTCTTCGACCATTTTACTATCCTTTCGATCCCCAAACACAAAGTCGCAGGAAGAACAAAATATGATATTTCTCAAGTTCGCAACCAACACCCGAGAAACAAAGCAGCTATCAAGCACCTTCATTATTGAATTTGACTGGTCAATCCTTGATTCACTTTCGTCATGTGATGAAAGATGGTCTGCCTTTGAATCAATTATTCGGTTTGGGATGGACATTCTCCTTCCCAGAAAATCTATAAAGAAACGGCTCGATGACCCACCATGGATGACCCAACATTTGAAATCCCTAATTCAGCAACGTCAAAAAGCATTAGCGAAAGGACATGACCAGTTATTTAAAAGTCTTCGTAACCGCGTCAATAGGGAACGAAAACAATGCCGGAGTAAATACTATGACTCAAAAGTCTGTCAACTTAAAGTCTCTAATCCCAAACAGTGGTGAAAATCTGTTAAGTACCTGTGTGGAATGGATCCAGTCAACCACAAGTATGATCTCCGGCATCTTCAAATTAAAGCCTGTCATCCACTGGTAATGAAACTAATGAAACCAACGAAGGCAACGCATCTCTTTCACACTTGGCGAATACCATAAATCAAACTTTCCTAGAACCAATGAACACGTTCCAACCTCTAAATTCTGACCACTCCCAAGCCTTAAACGTGTCCGGCACTAGTAACCAATTACCATCTACATTACCACCAAAGAATCGTATATTTTTGAGAAATTATCCAGTATAGTACCTAGGAAGGCTTATGGCCCAGACACTATTCCTGGTTGGCTTCTCAAAGCGAATGCTGATGTACTAGCTAGTCTCGTGTGCAAGATGCTCAATTTTTCTTATCTCGATAATCGTTTACCCGCTGCTTGGAAGTTGGCAGATGTAATTCCCATTCCAAAACAGAAGCCTGTACGAACTGTAAACAAGGATTTAAGGCCCGTTTCGTCTCCCAAACTAGCCGAGGAAGTGGTAGTTGAACAGTTCATTAAACCGGCGATTCTCAAAGTGGTGGATCCTAACCAATATGGAACAGTGCCGAAATCATCTACCACGCAAGCTCTTATTAGCATAGTCCACAATGTTGCTAAAACCACTGATGGTAACGGGGCCTAAGTTAGACTTGTTCTATTGGACTTTAGGTAAGCATTTGATCTCATCGATCACCAGTTACTTATGGTAAAGCTCCACTCTCTGGACGTCCCGCCGAGTGTTATAAAATGGGTAAGAGATTTTTTGACAAATCGTCAACAAAGAGTAAAGTTGGCCGATGACTGCTATTCAGAAAGGTCCCTAGTCTCGGCAGGTGTACCCCAGGGACCCAAACTTGGTCCTTGGTTATATATTCTTATGATCAATGACCTTAACACAGTCAGTAACAACCTCTGGAAATACGTAGACGATACAACTTTAGCCGAGGTAATACCCAGAGGAGGGGATAGCAATATTCAATCTGCGGTCGATGACATCCAAAACCAATCCAACAACCTGAAATTTACCCTCAACGAGGACAAATGTAAAGAGATGCGAATACAATTTTGCAGATGCAACACTAATTACCAGCAGCTTCCCCTAGTAACAATCAACGGTAAACAGGTAGACTTGGTCTTCCAAAGTAAAGTTTCGGGTTTGACTATCAGCAGCGACCTTAAGTGGAATAGTCATATTGATAATATTGTTAAAAAGGCATCCAAGAGATTGTACTTTTTGCGACAATTGAAACGTGCCAAAGTATCTACCACCGAGACGATGTGTTTCTACTGCACTTGTATCCGACCAATTGTCGAATACGCATCTCCTGCCTTTCATTATGGAATTCCCATATATCTGTGTAAAGACATTGAACGAATTCAGCGACGAGCCATGAAAATCATATTTCCCACCAAATCATATGCCGAAGCGCTCTCCCATTCTAAGCTTCTAACTCTTGAAGAGAGACGTCAAATTGCGTGCGACAAACTCTTCAAAGAAATACCATTATTTCAGACAAAAATCACTAATTGCACCCACTCCTACCAGACCCGAATACTGACGTAGCGTATTCCCTGAGAACTTCGAGAACTTTTAAAATTCCTAAACGCAAGACTGAACGATTTAAAAAGTCTTTTATAATTGCAGTAGTTCTAATAATGAAAACAGCAGTCACTGAGGATTTTATATATCTCGAAAATAACTGTTAATTTCAACTGTAATTATATATTCTTAAATACATTAATAGATAGCATTATTCATTGAAATAGATAGTTTTATTAATTTAAAGTTACAATTATTTTTATTATGTTTAGTATTTTTAATCAGTAATATAGATAGTATAATTAACTTAAACTTTTCTTTTGTAAAATTTAACCGTTGTAATTCAGCCTCTTGGCTGCAAGATCGTTTTTTTGAATAAATTGTAAATTGTTAAATTGTAAATTGTAAATGTTCAGAAGTATCTAATGTAATTTTGACCCGGTTTAAATTACTGTCTATCATGGTCAGAATTTTACTTCATCCCTGTAGTGCCGGAATGGACAAATACATGGAAAAAAATTTCAAAATCCATAAAATGGAAATTGTATGGACCTTTATTGGAAATAGAATGCATTTTTGATTATCCATAATATTTGTATATTTCCATAATATGATAGATATAGTATCGAAATAGTATGGATATACTATGGATTTAGAGTGGTGCAATTGCAAATGTCATACTGATGAATTTCACATTTTTCCCAGTAGTAGTGAAAATTAACAGTAGTTAATTGAAAACTGTTTCTCAAATATTTAACAACATAGATGTGTATGAGAAATCTAGGAATAGGACTGTAATAATCTGACGTCATGTGCTTATGTGACATCACTTGTATATAGCTAGCATTTCATTGATATTAAATTCAGTATTGTTATAACCACTCAAAGAGCGTGCGTATTATTTTACTATAAAAATACTACATTGGCGACGAGGATCATTGGATCAAAATATCTCCACATGCGCTTTGGCCTCATCTTTACCACCATTTCCTCCGTTCAATGTTGAAGACGACCCCACCGCGACCATTCAACGCCGGACTAAATTTGAAAATTTTCTTCTTGCCATGGATATCGACGATGAGACACGCAAACGCGTACTTCTTTTGCACTATATTGGCTTGTCAGCATTTGATATATTCGAGACCTTAACGGATACCGGTGACGAGAAAGACTACAAGATAGCGATGGACCTCCTGACCGAACATCTTACGCCGCAACGCAACGTTGATTACGTACGAAACATACCTATTTCGTCAAGCTCGCCAACAACCAACTGAGACGCTCGATCAATTTACCACTCGTCTGCACCAACTGGCCTCAACTTACGAATTTAATCGCAGATAATCCTAAACTGCTCCTCATCTCACCTTCATCGACGCGCACTTCGTGAGTCATCCTTAACCCTCAAAGCATTCCTTAATCTCTGTCGCACCATGGAAATATATGAAAAACAAGCCTCTGGCATTGAATCTGAATCCATTTCTCCTAATGAAACTGAACTCTTAAACTATACTCGTATGTCTCAGCGTTCTTAATCCCGTCAATCGCCTTCTGCTCCTTTCCCACGTTCTCAAGAGTTCCTAAGCCCATCCTCTACGTGTGGACATTGCGACTGTGCCTATTCCCATCCACAACGTCAAGCCAGCTGTCCTGGGCGCGGTTCTCAGTGTCGTTCGTGCGGGAAAATGAACCATTATGGCCGTTATTGTCGATCTAAATCTATCAGACCACCGTTTGCTGAAAGTAGCTCCCCCCGTCCACGCGCGATTCGCCGCGTTACCGACACTCAACAATACCCTACCTCTGATGATGAGTATCTTTTCACAGTAGCTATTTCCCAAGTCAGTGATTTAACCTCCCCGAAAGCCAAAGTTATGATTACAACTGTACCACTTCATGAAAAGGCTTATCACGCCATCACAAAATCTCCGCAGAATAATCAGCTTTCATTGCGTCCTACCGCCATGGCGGCATTTCACCATTACCTGTTCTTGAAACATTCTGTTGTTTGCGCGCTACTATATACGTTATTAAGGGCGAAAGTGGTTGCCATTTAAGCTACAAAACTGCAACTGAATTAGAACTTATTTCTGTCATCGCTCAAAGAAGCGCATCTGTCAACACCACAACATCGCTTTCCACACTTAGCAGCACACAATTACGTTCTGAATATTCAGACTTTTTTGACGGTATTGGCAAGATGAAAGATTTTCACTTTTCATCTACATATCGATCCCTCCGACCCCCCCCCCCCCCCGTGACTCAACCTCATCGGAGAATTCCGTTCCACCTTCGTAAAAAGCTCGATACCGAGCTTGACAAACTTGAACGCCAGGGTATTATCGAACCGGTTGATGGCCCAACTCCTTGGGTGTCCCCTCTCTTTGTCACACCAAAACCAAAGAACCCTGATGAGATTCGCCTCTGTATCGATATGCGCCAACCCAATCGTGCGATCCAAATATTGATGACCTAATTCATTTTCTAAACGGTGCCACCGTCTTCTCTAAAATTGATTTGAACTCTTGTTACCATCAACTTGGACTCGCACTCGAAAGCCGCTATATCACAACGTTTTCCACACACATCCAACAAGTGCCCAGTGGTATCGAAGGTGTTCGTAATGTTAGCGATGACATCATCATTTTTGGTACAGACCAAGCGACACGTTACGAAGCGCTTCATGCTGTTTTTGAACCAAGGGTTACCAAATGCTACCCGAAATTTTTTTTAAGCTTTGGTACACTGAAACGGCATTCCAGCGTTTTGGAGGCACTTATAAAGTTTTATTATGTAGTAGAGAGTGAGATACTGAAAAATACACAGTGAAATATTTTCCATATCTTCACTAGTGAAGATATCGATTACGTGACTTTTTCCAATTTGCTTTTGAGCGTGAAATTTCACAATCTTCTTGCTTGGACTATTAATAAACAGACCATTACACTGTGGCTTGAAGATATGACTTTTATCTTCTCGTGTTAAAAACATTATTGGGGGGGGGGGGGGAATAGGTTTTCGGATCGTCGGATTTCACAGAAAAAATCGTTCTGATTTCTGATCTGGCGAATATTTTACACGGATTTGCGGATCTTATTAATACAGCGGATTGCGGAATTATCTGATATTTTGGCTCGGATTGTGACTTCATAGTAGATCTTTTAGTGGTTTAAAATTTAGACATGACCATTGTCGGATCGCGGATTTTGCTTCAAGTTTGGGCGGATCGGCGGATTTGTATAACCCCTATTCACCCCCCCCCCCAATATTTTACTCGCTGCGCTCGTTCGTAAAATATATTGTTTTCACCACTCGAAAATAAAAGTCGTATCTTCGCACCGCCATGTAATATCCTCTATATGTTACAATGTGCATGATCTTAAATCCATTTTAAACCATGCATGTGCGAAATCCGCTAAAAACCATCCTAGCCTGTGAACAGACGTTACTCTCGACGAAGCGCTAACATGTCCTCACTCTTATTTTAATGATAATAATCTATTAAATTAACCATTTGCCTTATTTTGATGACAATCAACTATGTAAGGGAAACTCATTTAAAACGCAATTATTTTTAAGTATTTGCAATTTTATTTAACATATGCGATGTCAATATTTGCTCCCAGCGACTACAGAAATATCATACGTTGTACTTCTTCTCATTAAATGTCTTCCTTTCAATCCCAATTTTGATGAATAGCATATCATGCATTAGGTTTTTTGATAACCAAGAAACAAAATTTCATTAAACATTTAAAAAAGTTGGGGGGGGGG
>CACRXK020002939.1:7537-39381 GCA_902702795.2 Paramuricea clavata | reverse complement strand
TATATATATATATATATATATATATATATATATATATATATATATATATATATATATATATATATATATATATATATATATATATAGATAAGTATCGAATTTGGAATCATATATGAGTAGAGTGCTCAATACCGTAGGAGAGCTGATAAGATTAGAAGACAAACTTGAATTACTTCATATGAACTTTATTTCACTTTATATATATATATATATATATATATATATATATATATATATATATATATATATATATATATATATATATATATATATATATATATATATATAGTACAATCTGCAGACATGCATGTTTCGGCGTCATACGCCTCATCAGTGCAGCTTGGTACACATCTCGACACGCAAATGACCAATATATATAGTTAATATGGATCCAGTTGAACATCAAGATCAGTGTAGCATTGCCTGTTTGCGGGTTGTATATGTTGATGTTTTCAAATTTTTGTTGTTTTTTTGTTTTGGTTTTATAAAAACTACAGTTATTATTCAAATAAATTTTGTGTAATCATGACGGCTGGAATGGTTAGAGTTCCGACGATTGTGCCGTTACGGCCTCCGTCTAACAGCAGGAAAAATATGATCGATACGCAGACCCCGATCGAAATATTATCAGGTATGCACTGTGGGTCAATTTAGGCACAATTTATCGGGCATCTGTTTTCGGTTTTATTGATTAAGTAAAATACATTATTCATCCATCTTTTAAAATAAAGTAGTAGTGAATAGTAGTTGTCATCTGTAAAAGTTTCAACTTTCTAGCACTCTTTTATTGTAAACCAGAGCAAAAATTGTTCGCTGTCCGCAAACTGGGCAACCTGCTATGTATAAATTTTAGCGCCAATTTTGTTTCATTTATAATACAAAAGGCAAAAGTATATATACGTAGCGATCGTTTTTAGCTAAATTGAAAGTATGCAAAACAAACATTGTATTTGTGATTTTACTGTATTTATATAACACATTTTGATAGAATCTATCATTTATCATCACTATATGTTTACATTGTCATGGCAACAAAATTGAGATTTGTTAGAACTTGATCACAGAATAAAGACACACAGAAGGACGACTCAGCCAAAAAAGCAAAACTGCCACACCACGATTTGCAATGATTTGTCATCAAAATGCCGATGCTATGATCCTAGTCAGTGTGCATGCTTAAGAGAGGCATTCACCCCCCCCCCCGGACATCCACCATTTTGAATATTATCTGGTGGGGTGAATGCCTCTCATAAGTGCATTGGCTAGGACCATGGCATCAGCAATTTGAAGATGAATTACTGTTACACCAAAATTATAGGAAAAACCAAGAAGTCAACCTTCTGTTTGTCTCTATTCTGTGGCTTGATGTTTACATGATTGTATCATTGTCCATCGAAGGATGGAGACCTGAACCAAGATAAAATCATTTTCAGTTCTCATGTGAATCTTCTATGTTTTTAATAAGCTTTTGAAAGTGGTTTCAATTTGCTCAGTCTATGCAAACAATACACTCTTCCGGAAAGTACGTCACCTTGACTACAGAGCCTCATTTTTGTGTATGTGACATAAGTTAAAGTCTAATGTCTCAATCACAAAAATGAAGCTCTATAGCCAAGGTGATGCAGTTTCTGGAAGTGGGTACAACATGACAAATCACCAATTCAATATTAATTATGGATCCCACCAAACTGACTGGTATCATTAGCGTGAATTTCAGACGGTCACTCTATGGACTATGGTATCATATCAAAAATTTGTATCACCACCGCTCCCACAAATGTCTATAACCACACCCACCCCACATATTTTTGCTAGCATTCAATGGGTTAAAATATGTAATATATATTATTTAAGCCATACCTTAAAAATATCACCATTTAATATGTAGAAACTCCTGGTGCCTTAATCTACTATACTGTGAATGGGACAAAACCAAATCCATTTCAGAAAATTGGTGAAAAGTTTACCTACAGATTTTACAAACCATTTGTTCTTGGTCCTGGCAAGAGAACAGTAAAAGCAATGGCAACATCAAGGTTTGATTGACAAAGTGTTATATATACTTTGCATTTGGGTCAATCAGTCGACTAGGCGGTCAGTTGTTTATTGGAGTAGATAGATAGTCCAAGAAATTTACCATTGTGTTTAAATAGATGCTTTTATTATTATTATTATTACTATTATTAAAAAAAATTATTATTATTATTATTATTATTAATATTATTATAAAAATAATTATTATTAATATTATTAAAAAAAAGCCCAAAATGAAAAAAAAAACATAAAAAAAATTATTGTTACATTTTTTCACAGCTTTGTTCTTATGCTGGCTATGTTTTTCCTTGGAAGCTGGCTTACAACCAGTAGCCTCAGGTCCCAAAGATTTTAGCTTTCCAAGCTTCTTCTCAGTATTCTTGCTGTCCCTAACAATGCTGTTTTTTGTAGTAGTTCTATTCTTATATGTATTCCCAATTTCTCAATCCACTTATCCAGATTATTACTAACTGCTCCTAAGGCACCTACTATTATTGGAATCACTTCTACTTTTTGCATTGCCCATATTTTCCAAATTTCCCTTTTCAACTCCTCATACTTTTCTATCTTCTCTGTTTCTTTTATACCAATTCTATTATTATCATTATCATTATTATTGTTATTATTATTATTATATATATATAATTATATATATCTAACCAGAAACGCAAGTCAGTGACTCCTCTGGCAGGAATCGAAAAAGTAAATGGTCACTAGACTTTCGCTTCTTCTTGGATAAGCGTCAATAATTGGAATTTCTATTGGAAATTGGCCCAAATGCCGATTGGAATTTTTCATATGGGTACCTCGGATCCCCTATCAATTGGGTGAGGAACTCAATAAACAATAAACAATTATAAATTTTAGTGATGGAACAAGAGAAAGTTCCATTGTGACAAAGATGTTTTTGGTGGAGGAGGCAGTTCAGGAACGTAGACGTAGTGAAGATGAAATGTCAGAAGAATTTCAAGAGAAGCACGAGGTAATGTACAGTAGCCTGCATCTAGACACTTCTACAGCGTTAGTAGCCTCTGCACATCATCCCCACATTGTGCATTCTATACATTAAGAATTATAAGAATTTTTTACTTCCTTGGGTCTGACTTCTTGTATTTTAAACTGGCAACAAGTATTGATCTCTTTGCAGTATACTGCAAATATTTCAAACTCTATGAAAGGTCTGTCGTTGAGCAAAAGTCGAAGCATGTCCATGGAGCAGCCTCAAAATGGTTGGACAAATCATGATGATGAGAAAAGATCAGCAAGTGGTGGTTTTAGAAAGTCTAGAGGGGACAGGTGAGAAACTTCAACATGTATTACAACATCACCATCATCATGCATTGCATACTCTGATTATTACGGACGAGGCAATTTTTGCTTTAACTTTCAACGCAATTTCTGATACAGAGCCATGATGTTGTTTAGAAAATATTCGCAGAGAAATTGAGAGCATACTTTTTAAGTTCATTTGCCGATTGAGAAACGTACGAAATGTTGCCATAACCAAGTGGTTTATACGAGCACGTTTTCTTTGAAGAGATTCTCTTGACAAGTTTTATTTGTTCGTGTGTATGTACAGCAAAAATTTACATTTTTTTCTTTGACAAGAAGCCTTGTTCAAAAGCTAGTCCGCATATACCAGCTTTTGCACAAACAGCTGAAGTGTACGGCCGTCAAGGAAAAGTTAAAAAAGCGCAGTACGTCTCCCATCTTTGAGGCGCTTGCCATTAAATCTCGTTTATTTTAAAGTGTGGTTTCGGACACACGAGCAAGTAAACTCGTCAAGAAACTTGTCAAGGAAAACATGCTCTTCTGTACAGGCCGGCTTTATACTCTCGTTAGTCAGCTATACGTAACATACAAAAAATCTTCCTCTTAGTAAGTATAATCTCCTCTAAGTAAGTATAGAACAAAATTTTATGAACTAAACATTCACTTTTAGATTTGGCAGACGTGAAGAAGTTCAATCGCCCGAGGTAAAATTGTTCATTTCACACGAAAAAATTCTCCAAATGTTGCCTGTGTTTGTCTAATATTGTCCACATTCAGAGGAAATTACACTTGTTAGACCTCTCATAGTTGTTAATTATTTGTTGATTATTGCCTTGTTAGTATTTGAGCTTACTTTTGGATCGTTCTCATGGAGGTTCATTTCAAGATAGCCGCGACAGAGGACCGCCCGAGGCAGAATTTAGCAAGTACGTGACTGAGCCGAAAATTATATATAATCTTCCGCTCGGAATTCCCTTATGATACTGTATAAATACAGGAAGAAAGTGGAGAACACATGTCATGTTTGGTAAAGAGACAAAATTATCAATCATGAAGCTGCATAGTGCAGTAATTAAACCCCACTCACAAAGTTAAAAGGCCATAAACTACTGCATGTGCCATCAACGGATCTACAATACATTGATTTCTCACTTACTTTGCTTTAGATGTATTTACTGTTTTGCTCCTCGGCCATCGGACCCGTACTCAACATACTGCAATGACTGTGGCTCGTTATTACCTCAACCATCTTCTACGAGACTGCCTCCACCACATTCTGAAAAGGTAAAATTGGTGAAAATGTGACGTTTACGTTTGAAGCTCAGAATTGGCCAGAAAGGAAAGGCGACTTATGCTTTATTTATTCTTGATTGCTCTATCAGTACCAAACTATTCTCTCCCTGGAGTTCTGGCAAGGGGTCTCTTCTTGGTCCAGTGTTACTACAGGGTGAAAACATCTAACAACTGTCCCTGTTCTTCCAATTTAGCTCGCATTGTGTAAGATCTGTCATTCAATGGTTCCTCTCAACGCTCCGACGTGTGTAGTTTGTGAAGCGGCAATGTCACCACAGCGTATACCAAAGGGATCACCCAGATCACTGGTAATTAGCAATTAATTTAGTCTATTTTTACCGCCACCATTAAGGAATTATTAACCAATCCGGTGCGTTTAATCTACCCGATCAACCAATCACATGCATACTTAGTAAAATGTGGTGGTAGTGGAAGTTAAGTCTAAACCAGTGAACTCTATATATATATATATATATATATATATATATATATATATCTGGAACGATAACAGCGAGCGAAAAGTGAAGCCGACAGAAAAATCACGACATAAAGTATTCGTCACTGTCTTCGTCATCAACTGTTCAAGAACTTTCTTCAGTATTAAAAATCACTTACATATAAAATTTGTAATTGTTTTGAAAGTTTTTATCACAGTTTTTATATCTTTATTGACTTTTATAAACCTGAAGATGGAGTTATACTCCGAAACGTATTTATTAAAATAATTCTTACTAAGCCCATATGGTCTAATTTATATTCAAACACACGTACATATTCATTTGCATTTTGCTGGCAGGCAAATTCCGATCACACAATAAATTCTTTAAAAAATAACGTACCAGTGTATTGACTAAAAACTATAAAACTGGTAAACTAAAAAACAATTCAAACAATCGCGAAAATGGCAACGGCAAAGTCACAGTTGCAAGTCAATTTACCTACCTGTGAAATGAAATTTTCTCGCAAGAATATCTCTTTGACTCTTTCGTTGTGCATCCAGAACGACAGTACGACACAATATATTTGAAAAAGTGATTCTTTTCTCCAGACGGCGAAGTTTTCCTGGACTTTTTTCCGACAGCGAACTCAATGCAGTAAATTTTAGGAGCAAAACAGTTTGCTCCTACAATGTATTGCATTGAGTTGGCCATGTTTTTAATTTTTTTTTTCGTGATTGCGTTCAAATTTATACTGGCCGTGCAACGGTTTGCAGAGGGGGAATGAAACTGACGTCCAATCCGCGTAAACCTGACGTTTGAGGGACTGAGACTGACGTCCAATCCGCGTGAAAGACTGGTATCGAGGCTTCATTGTTTTCACAATCAAATGACTGAATGTTATCGTTCCAGATATATATATATAGAGTTCACTGGTCTAAACTCACTAATGATATGCATCATTACGAACTGTAGCCTGCTCGCAGCTTGAAATTTTGAAGGGAGAAAATTACCCCTTTTAAATTTCAGGCTGCGTGCAGGCTATACGAACTGATGGAATACAAATTGCCTTTTGCTTTTTAGGATAAGATAGTGTGCGATGTCTGTAAAATTTCCCCCTTTCTAAATTTCAGGCTGCGAGCAGGCTATACGAACTGATGGAATATACAAATTACCTTTTACATTTTAGGATAAGCTAGTGTGCGATGTCTGTGACACTGTGAATCCAGCAGATATGACAAGATGCATTGCTTGTGAGAGTCAATTACCACTTAAGTCCAAGGTAAAGAAAAAAATGTGATTGTGCTGTCTAAGGTAAAGCTGCCAGGCGCGAGACTTGAAGAAGAGGGGCCTCATTTTGAGAGCAGGACTCAGCTTGAGAGTGAACTTGATAGAGACCACAACAGGAACTGGGTGGGGTCTGTCAGGGCTTTCAGAATTATTCTGAGTGGGTGTCTGTTTTGATAAAGCTGTAGGGAGAGGAGCGGTCTACGATGTTTCAAAGTCGCCCAAATTTACTGGTGTATATTGATTAGATAGCAACGCAACTGAGCTCTGGAACCAAATTATAATGTATCATTCTTCAACAAGATAGCTTCAATGTTTAAGATAGTACGTTGCTTTCAAAAATAATTAGACAATAGAGTAGACCAGGTTGAGGAAAATAACTTTGTTTGAAAGCTTAGAGTGGAGGAAGGAGAAGAAGTGGTAAACCTCGTGGCACCTGCTGGGTTATTTTGAAAGCCCCGGGTCTGTTCAATTTTCTGTCCCTCGTAAGTTGGGGATCAGGCACAAATCTCCCCTGTCTCTCCCCGCCGGCTGGCATCGCAAATGTGTGTTCATACTTGTAACCGTTAAAAAAGGAGCGGAAAAAATAGACTTTTTCAAAATTATGTTTGCAGCAAGTTCCGTCAAAGGTGTCTGCTCCACCGCTACCCAAAGAATACGACGCTCTGATCACGTGTTCAAGCTGTTTCCGTGTGAACAGTGGTGAGGCACGCTTCTGCGATTGGTGCGGTTCAAAGGTATGATTCTTAGTGACTTTGGTCACAGAATAGAGACTATACAGAAGCCTGACTCCTTGGTTTTTCCTATGATTTTGAAGTAACCGTAATTCGTCATCAAAATGCTGACGCCATGGTCCTAACCAGTGCGCTCATGAGAGGCATTCACCCCCTGATTATATTCAAAATGGCGGACGTCCAGGGGGGATGCCTCTCATAAGCGACCTGGACACACTCAGAGACAAAAACGCAACATATAATGTCTACTTGTTATTTTAGCCTGTGCCGTACACCAGTTATTTGACTTGTTCAAGATGTAATGGAAATAACCAACCTTACTCCAAGTTCTGTTCTTCGTGTGCGTGCCATATAGAAGCTCCACCGCGGACAAGGTGAGCCATAAATTAAAAAAACCTTTTGTCAGTTAATATGTTACCCAGTTTATCAACTAAGTGAAGAGGATGATCTGGCGCATTAAGCTGAATAGAGATTCGTACAGGGCAGAAAAAAATAATTTTCTTCCTGGGAGCACAACCTGGAGACAGAATTTCGCGCGGTTGCAGGGAGTGCGAATTGTTATTTCAACTGAAAAGTTTGCAAAAAATTTTATATCGGGACTTAAAATGGGAAAAAGTCTATTATTTCTATGGCTCTTGCCCTTAGTGCGTTAACTTCTGGTGACTGTCAAGTGACCAAGGATATACTAGTTAACCCATTTAAGAGCATTATAGTCACAGAAACATTTATAGTGTAAACTAGCTTTAAAACATGTGCATTGTCGACATACGTACACAGTATGTGAGGTGGTATTTTTTTCCCGCTAAGATGACGTACACTGTACTTAATCTCGACCATCTTTTCTGCAGCAAGATAGATTCGGTCCTTGGCACTTTGGTTGAAAAAGGCAGAGTTCGAGAGGTTAGTACATTATAACACATTACACCCTGCCTTTTCTGCCAGGAGGACACAACTTTTCTGGAGACGTGTCATGTTTTTAATAGAAAATATATGAGGATTATGCATGTCGATATATTGAGAACATTTGGAATTTTTTTTAAAAAAATGTCGTAATAGAGAGGTGTTGAAATAGATAATGTTATTCGTAATGATGAGGTCTCTTACTTGAAGAGATGCCCGGAGGGAGAAGTTTGACCGTATTACTGATTTCGACGTGGTGTTTGTTTGGAAAGGCTTTGTAGATGGAAATTTCGAGTGTAAATTTTTATGTACTATTTAAAAAACGAGCAGGAGTGTTTTATTAGGTTTAAAGCCACGAGCGCGCAGCGCGAGTGGCTTTAGACCTAATAAAACACGACCTGCGAGTTTTTTAAATGGCTTCAAAAACGTTTGCATAATAAGTCAAATCTTTATATAAAAATCTTTATATAAAAATCTTTATATAAAAATCTTTATATAGTTTGCATAACAATGGTCTTTTGTTAAAGTGTTCTTTAGCTAGTATAAAGACGTATGCACGTGACTAATTTCTTACTCTAGATTGGATAATTGCTTCATGAGTTATTAATGAGTTTTTGAAATATTTATTTAAACCTATAAACCAGGAGCAGTTGCGAAAAATACTGGCCCTCTGGCAGGAATCGAACCTGCGGCCCTGGGATTCCGGTGCAGTGCTCTAACCAACGGATACTCCTCATGTTTATTTAGAAACTGAGTTCAAGTAAACTAACAACATGGATTCCAGTGGACGTGCCTCGACTGTCTTGCGAGACTACAAATCAAGCGACTCAGACCGGCGGTTTGTTTTATCCGTCAAGTACTTCACTTAATAAGCAACAAAAGATGGAAGCTGATGAGAGAGCCAGGGTAGAACATCTTCGGGATAGGAAACCGTTGTTGGGCGCTGTGAGTCCGGGCAGAGGTAGGTAGTGCGCAGGTGTAATGCCCAAACGCAATAAATGTTTAATCAGCATTCAATTCAAAGGCTTTCATAAGGGGGGGGGGGGGGGGGGGGGTTGGCGGTGATCGAGGAGGGAGCAGTGGTGCCTGCGCTTCTCCTACCCTGGTGTTAGCCACTGCATCCGATCTGTATCTCAGATTTACAACCACTCGCCTGTCTCGCCATTGGGTGTACTGTCTTCAACATTGTTGTATGATTCATGTTTCAGGCTATTGGCGGCAACAGATGGATCATGTATGTTCGCATTTGAGAGCGCATGCTCAAAATAACCCAGAGTTCCGAGCCATGATCGGAGAACCAAGAATTGGCAAGGTAAGAGCATTTAGGTAATGCTGGTTTAGTTATGGTACAATCTTAAGAAGATTTGGTTATGCTAATTTGGTCGTAAACCATAAAACTGTCTGATCTGATGTTTTGTATTTTCTACCAGCTTGTTGCTACAACGGTGCATGAAGATTTTGAAGGAGAAGAATTGACGTTAACCGTCACCTTTACCCGACGCCAAAATGTAAGTTTCTATTTAAGCATGTTCTTGCTTCAAATCTTCAACTACAGTACGTTAACAGCCGTGCTGTGGCGGACGGATTCCAACATATACCCAGCCTTCTGTTCAACGCCACAAATCTTGTTTTTCTGAAACTTTCACATCTGTATTAAATAATTTTGTGTTTTTAATTTAAATCAAGGATCACACAAGATCCTTGATTTAAATTATCAATTATGATCCTTGATTTGCCACAAATCTTCCTGAACAGTTTCTAATCGCAATAGCGTTTTCTGTACAGTATATAACCCAGTTCCATGATCAATTCTATAATCTCATGAATTCGGATGTGTTTCTAAAATTTCACTTTTTAAAATTTAGGACAATGTACATAGTAAATCAAACCTCTCCAACAAAGGTAATGTCATATTATTCATGCAATAGAATGCTACACGACTGTCAATTTAGAAAATTTGTGTGATGAAAATTCTGACCATGCATCGGCCATCGGTACTCAGGCTTTTTAAATATGGATGTATTTTTACTTAGATACCTCCAGCACACGGATTGGAAAAAAACTTGATCTAGAAGCGAGCTCAAGTAGCGTTGGTATGTTTTCCTATTGAACGTATAGCTACAATCTTGGACAGAACCTTTGAGACCATTCCTGCCTATTGTTCCAAAGTTAATACACATTACCAAAACAAGCTTTATCACTCCCTCTCCTGGGGTTCAATGTTGTAAACAGCGGCGAAACAACTTTCTGTAATTTATCATGGTATAAGCTCAACAATGATTTTTTTTTTTGGGGGGGGGGAGCGAGGGTTTAAGAAGCGAAACATGATTTAACATGGAATTAATCAAGTCTCAACCAGTTATGTCCAATATTGTGTGGAAAAAAATATCGATTGGAAAAAATATTTCCAGTTGACTTTAACAGTTTTTTTCTGCTTTCTTCAAACAGGTAGCTCTGGAAGTCAAGGCAAAAAGAAAATAACAAAACGAAATACAAAAAAGAAACCGGCTGTAAATAAATCAAAGGAAACTGTTTTATCGGTAGTTGAACTTGCTCCTGTTTGTTTCATATTGATAAATTGTTCTGTTTGCTCGTAACGTAACTGTGGTATTTTCATGTTTTCATTAAAAGTTGATTTTTCACAGAGCGAAACGCGGTCACTGTTTAAAGAACTCAGCAAGTCTGGGGAAGGCAGCCCAGAAGAAATTGAACGTCTTATAAGCGAGGTAGATTGTCATGTTTTGGATGACGTCGTCTTATTGTAACTCAATTGTAAGTTGCCGTGGTTTGTGGACCACCCAAAGGAGCACGCTGGAAATAACTTAATATTGGAACTTTCCTCCGCACCTTGTCACTTCGCCCCCCCCTTTCAGAGCCCCCACCCCCTCCCTTGTTAGCGTTCCTGTGACCTTATAGCGCTGTAAATTGTGACTATAACCTTTGTGAAACACCTGCTGACGGTTCAAGTTCAATGATGAACATCACGTAATCTTTCGTGTATTTCCAGGGTGCTGACGTGAACGCAGAAAATGCTGATGGTGTCACAGTTCTGATCATGGCGGTTCTTCATAATCACATTGATTGTATTCCCTTGTTAGTAAACGAAGGAGCTGAACTGAATCATCAGTCCGCGAGGTATATTGAGAACTTTTAGATGACTACGAGTTGTTTTCTAGCCTGAGCCACAAGCATTTAAGGAAAGGAAAATATGGCCTAATACTTAGGCTAGCCCTTTTTCATAACATTTAGCATCAGAATAGTGCAACTAAGTCACGATTCAGTGATCGAAATGTTCCATTGACATTGCTGTTTCATTGTTTTGAAAATCCCACTGTTCGCCATGCCATCCACTCATGCATCCATCGTTTTGATTTATATATTTGCATTTAGTCAAGGTTTAGTCGAAGTCGATGAGGAGACAGAACCATCTTTGCTCAGCCCCAACTTTTTACTTGTGGACCTAATAGGCTTCGTATGTTTATATACCCGTTGTCACCAAATTTACTTTTTCGTGTAACTCACTTACCTATAGTAATTATACAATCTGTTCTTAATGTATAAGCATGGAATGGAACAAAGGTAACCAAGCATTTCAGATAAATACAGGGTGAGTAAAAAAAAAATTGACACCTTTGTTATTCAAATTAGCCGCGAAGGTACCAGTTTTTATGTCATGAATTGGCCTTTGCGTAAGTCAGAACAATGGGTGGATACGGGGTTTTCAAAACAGTGACAATGGAACATTGCGATCACTGAATTGTAACTAGATGGTACTCTAGTATAACTAGTTTACGTTTATCAATCTTTCTTTATTCCAGCAAAGGCAACACGGCTCTACACGAGGCCGTTCTACAAGGTTCCAATGCACGACAATGTATTGACGTTCTTTTGGGGTAAGAAAAACATAGCCAATGCTTGTTCATAACGTTGCTATCCTTTCGCCCAACTTTAGAATAGGCAAATTTAGAGTCTCGACTGCAATTTTTCAAAAAAACTGCTCCAAAGTCTCTCGAATTGGGCTCATTCTATCCAGTCTGTTACGAGATGATTTTATTTTTGATTGGGTCTATCCAATCTGTTACGAGATCAGTTTCATTCTCAATTGCTTCTATCCAATCTATCGCGAGATCATTTTCAATTGCGTCTATCCAATCTGTGACGAGATCATTTTCAATTGGGTCTATGTCTACCAGTCTATTATGAGATCATTTCATGAGGCGAAACATTTCGACAGCGTATTTTTTCTTGCAAGTGGGAATTGAAATTTGCATAAGGAAGCTAATCGAGCCATGTCTTTTTCATTCAGGTGTGGCGCAGACACAAAGTTAACGAACAAAGCCGGTGAATCCGCGTACGATTTGGCAGTGAAATCTGGCAACGAGAGTATTATTGAAAAATTTACCACAAATCTTGGGCAGGAATTGCTTCAAAAATTAACAAAGACAAAAACACCATCCTAGGCTTAAGATGACTTTTACAAGAGTGTGGTCAAGCTGGGTATGGAATGTAAATAGCTAATAAAATGTGTACAATTTCTGGTTGCTCAACAAAGAACGGTTCAATAATTGATAGACGGTCTACCGTCATTTTAAAAGCAATTAATGCATGGCGGGCAACCAACCACAAGGTCTTCATGGCCGCAGAAATGCAATCAATGATCACTAAAAAAGCCATGTAACACGAGACAATTTTTGCAGCAAATACAATGCGGTTTCAGACATAAAATGCTACAGTGGAATGTGCTTGTTGCTTCATGAGTATGCTGATAAAGGTAGTCACTACACTGCAAAAATTTTGACTAAAAAATTTGAGTAAAATAATGCGTAATAAATTACTCATGCAAATTTATACAAATTTACTTATTTTTTTGAGTGAATTTTCTTTCCTCAAAACATCGAGAAGTTTGAAACTTCGCTCAAAAAATCGAGTACTGTATATTTGCTCATAAATTTGAGTCATTATAGTCAAAATGTTGAGTCGCTGTGGATGGGTTAGGTTTTTCAGTCAAAATACTCTGATCAGGGCATTTCAGTGTCCTATAGTCACAGAATAGGAAGGTATAGCAGAAGTGTAACTCAAGCAAGTATTTGTCCGCGTTTTTACAAGCAATTCGTCATCAATCACGCCATCCTGACTAGTACAACTGGCACTTTGTACCTACCAAAACCTGATAAAAACTTCCGGTTGTACTAGCCAGGATGGCGTGAGCGAGTTAAAATTTTCGTGGACGTGAACCGACTCAAGTTACACTTCTGTTGTACCTTCCTATTCTGTGCTATACAGGCGTAATAAAACTCGAGTCAACCGGCCAAGCCCTCAATTCGTCTACGGATACTGCTTTAAGCCAGTTTTCCACTTCAATCGTACCGAAGCGTATTTCTTTGTTTCCTGAACGGTAGTGTGGAACTAATGACTTCAACACAAAGAAAAAGCTACGATACGTTACGATTGAAGTGGAAAACCGGCTTTACACAACACATGCACTGCCTCAAGGCTTTAAGAGGACAATAAAGTTGTAAGTGCGTTGTTCAGTCGCATTAACATACATACGTATGTTTTAATAGCAGTTTTCTATCAGACACCTTTTAGGTCCAAGCAATTTCCCATGTTAAATATTAAGATGCATGTTTAAACAACTATACACGGTACCTTTCGAATACAGCCGTTTCGTCTTAGGAGCCGACAAACCGCGATGCTATCTTCGAGCCACTAACAAGTGGCAACATTAATTACACTTCAAATGTGTAAATACCACGAAATGGTTTCTCTCATTTTCTTGTTTTTCAAATAACAATATTTTCTGGCAGTAAGCGAAGACGAGCTTCGAAGCAGCCACGCCGTTCAGTACGCCCATAAAATTAGCATTACAAATTTTGAAGCACTATGCTTCATAACTGGTATGCTTTTGAATATATGCTAACAATGGTATTTGAAATAGCTTCGATTGGTGGCTTGCAACCAATCCCTTGAGAGTTAAGAATTGCATTTTCTCAACTCTCTCATGCTCCGGTCAAACGAGAACAAGAGTTGCATGGGAGTTAATGAGAGCTGACATATGATATTACAGGTCAAACAGGCAAAACTCTCACCAAAATCTGAAATGAGAGTTGGAAGCGAGAGTTTGCATGAGAGCTTCCTCAACTCACATGGTTCGGTCAAACGAGAACAAGAGTTGCATGAGAATTGACTGGATATTACCACGCACAAAGCGAAAACTCTCATCAAAATTTGAACCAGTTAAAAGTTGATGAGAGTGCAAGAGAGTTGGCGGTCAAACGAGAGTTCACCGTACCCTGGTTGCCAGAGGTTCTCGTATCTTTCGCCTTATTCCCGATACGAGAACCTCTGGCAACCAGGGTAGAGTTCACCGAGGCTTAAGATGAGAGTTTTCGCTACCCGCGCGGTATATCCAGTTTACTCATCTCATGCACTCTCATTCTCGTTTGACCAGGGCATCATGGCCCAGCATGAGAATTGAGAAAACTCACATGCAAACTCTCGCTCGCCCGCCGCACACGAGAGAAATTTGCTGAGCTAACCGCCTCGAGTGGCGGCATTTTCACCGCACACGTCGGGAAAACTTCTCAACATGCAACAACATAATTGTACGGTGGCCCACAAGTGTCACACAAAACTTTCTTTCCTACGACTAAACTATCATTCATTACGACAAGTCTTTCTTTTGAAGCGACCAAACTTTCTTTTGAAGCGATCAAACTTTGGCTAATTGATTCAAGCAGCTCAGCACTAAGCTCACAACATCCGCAGACTTTGAGATTTTTTCCTCGCGAGGTGAAAAATATCAAACACGATAGATATTTTCCTCAAGGCCTCGAGAGGTCAATTCCTCACGAAAACTATCCGCACACGAGAGCAACTTGCTGAGCTAGCTGCCACGCGATGCGGTTAGCTCAGCAAGTTGCTCTCGTGTGCGGTAGGCTTAACTCTCGTCCCCATTTGATCAAGGCTTAAATGCACTACAAAACAAGATGCGTTTACGACAAGGAATAAATTTTACTTTCAGTCAACATGGCTGGCTAGAGATACATTAGCAACGAGCAGGATATAAATAATTCCTACTAATCAATTGAGAAAAACACCAAGCGTATGTGTACTGTACACACAACAACCCTTTCCCCTATACAGAAGTGCTTCAAGTCTCACTGAGTTCTGTATATATGGCTCCAGTAATGCCAGTTCTCCACTAAAGCTGGAGTAATACGACAATAAATTCTGATTTCAACGCATGTTAAGTAGAAATGTTGACACATGTTGCGTCGTGATTTATAATGTACACTTATGTGTCAACATTTCCAATTAACATGCGTAGAAATCAGATTTTGTTGCAAGATGCAGCAATTTTGTTGCTTACCCTGCACGTAAGCAAAAGCGATTCCGGCCAATGAAAAAGTCGCTTCGCGCGAACAAATTCGCCTAATGGAAAGCCAGCTCACTCGAAAACATAAAGTGCTCCTAACTCCAAACATGATCTTTGGTATGTGTAATATTTGGGTCACTCTACGCAGAAATGTAATATATCTTTATAGTAAAAACCCCTCATCTTGATCAACTTTTTCACTGCCAAAGTTTCCGGATACGATGACATTAGATGAATTGCAAATTAGTTATCCTTTGTTTTTTTCCGGCCAAAATTCATCGTAAGGGGCTGTACATGATCCCAGGACGAGATGGTGCAGCGAGATGATTTTGATGTATTGAAATAAGTGACGGTGCAAAATTCAGAAAAACTACATTTTTCTGGTGATAGATTATAAAAAAAATTGTAAACGAAAGGACGTGAAGGTTGTTCAAACAGCACTGGTAGTCTTCTTGAAATACGAGATCTTCCCGTAGTCCCGACAACATTTGAGTTCTTTCAGTTAACTTTTCATCCCACCTTCCACCCCATTTCAGCAAACCGGGATCATGTGAATATCCCCTAGTTTTGAGTTCTTTTGCGGAAACATTGTTCCCTGGTTTGCCCACTTCCAGAAAACGTGGCTATTGGCTACGGAAACAAGGTTTCTGCAAAAGTATTTCCTAGTCAGCGCATGGTTTCGAAAGCACTGTCACTTCATGTTACACAGAGTGTAGTGGAGCTATACAGAAGTCAAAGAAAGCGAGGCCTTGAAGCAGGTTTATAGAAAGGAAATAATTGTTGCACGACTGTACCGTCACCAGATTTCCTCGTATTTATTAGAAACAATGCTAGATGCTAATGTTCTGCCGCTAACAGTTTCAAACCATTATCAACATCTAATACAAATCGACACTATAGAATAATGTTTGTTTCTTTTGATTTTTACCAGCAAATAGGCCATTTCTGTCTTTAGTTGGGAGAAAATCTGGAGAAAATTAAAGCAAGATAGGGTATTAGAAAGGCGGAGATATGAACCAAAAAGCTACGTGGTCCAGATTATACTAGGTCAGAAAATCATGCAATGGACCATTTGCATTATAGACTAAATTTTGATCTAGACAAAAATTTCATCACAGCTTGAAAGAGCATCACAAAATTAGTAATATTCCAAAGTTTCGTTGCGAAATGTTGTAGAATGCGGATAATACAGCCTTGCGAAATTTGCAATTTTCAGTCATTTTGTATTACAAACGGGAAATTGATGCCCCAACACCCGATTGGGCTGTCAATTTCCCGTGCGTAATACAAAATGACTGAAAAACGGCAAACTTCGCAAGGCTATATTATCTATAGTCTATAATGCAAATGGTCCATTTGTGAAGAAAGCACCAAATCTGGCTCATTCATGTGACAATAAGATTTAAATAACTAAAAGTACTTTTTATAAAATTGTCTAATAAATCTCTATATTCAAAGAAGGTGAAATTTCAAGTTCACTTTTACTAGAGACCACAGTTTGTATCATTGAAAATATCATAAAAAGCTATAAATACAACAGCAGTACGATTTTAAAATACTGTTTTTTGCTGGTTCAATGACATTAACCTATTGAGCCCCAGTACGCCCTACTTATTTTTTACTTGTCTAACGCCAGACGATTGATTTTACTCGTCAATGGGGAAGCTCTGCAGCTTAATGGGTTAAACTCCATACAGACTTAAAACAAATACATGCTATTTCAACAGAACTTACCAATAAGGTAAAAGGCAACGGTGTTCATGTATCACTTTTCAAACCACGTTCTCCTTTCACTTGGTTTAATGTTGCTTCGATTAAGTTTCGCCTAGTGAAGAAATGCATATCATATTCATTCAGGCTAATGGGGGCTTCGGTAGCCAAGTGGTCAGCGCACTTGCCTTGCACCTCTAAGGCCACAGGTCTAAGCCTCAGTGAGAACTTTCCCAATGCGACTCAAACCCAGCCCTCATGCGAAAAGAGCGAAGGGTCAACGCTCTGCCGAAAGTCGTGGGTTCTCTCCGGGTACTCCGGTATCCCCCCCAGGGTAAGTCGACAGGGAGGGTAAGTCGACAGGGAGGGTTAGGCAAAAGGGCCCACAGTAATTGGCATATGCTGTTGCGGTAATCCTGCCCTAGTTGGCAAAGCTAAACAAATAAATAAACAACAAAAGAAGATAAAATTCCTTATTTTAATGTAAAATAAAGTGGCATAAGTTTTCATTCAAAAAGAAATGTACTACTTTGTGAATGCATCAAAACTTTGTTTCATTTAATGTCCGCAAATGTTGACGACAACACCTACGTAATGCTGTAGTGTGAACAACATTTAAGTTCTGGAGAGTTACTGTTTGTTTGCATACTTTCCAAAAATTAGGTTAAAAATATGGCAATTTTCTGGAGTGATAAAAAAGTCACTACCATTATATCTACATACATTACTTGTACATTTATTTCCATATAGGTATTTTTTCACAACCACAACAGCCTACTCTCTCCAGAATGTTCAAATGACTTACTTTGATGACAGTCCGCCACCGGGAGGGAGTCCATCAATATTTTCATTGGCCAATGTCTGCATGACGTGCGTTAAATCAAGTTCTTCAGGATCACATTTGGATGAAATATCTAAACAACAAAATAGTCTGTTCAAGACACCAGAATCATGACATCCATTGTGCATCCTCTTATATTATTTTACTCTTTCTAACATCAGACAAACGTCTCTTTCCGGAGTTTGTTTTCCCACAATTAGAGAAATTCTAACATATATCACAGCCAGTTTTGACAGATCTTTCTGTAGGTGTCAGAATTCTGTCTCAATCCCTAAATCAGTTTCCCAAACTACGAGAGGATTTTGAGACTCTCCTGCTTTGTATGAATACTAGCATGTGAAAATGATTTTCAAATTTTTGCGAGAAAAAAGTTATAAAACAGGGTTGGGTGTCACAAGATGTAGGATCAGTTGGGAGACTGGAACCAAACAACTTTTTAAGGCGTACCGGTAATAGCAGTTGATATTTATTTGATTCACTACCAGCATACATATATACACTGCACATACATTCACATATTCGTAGTACAAAAAAATAAGATTTTATAGAGATATATAATATGTAAGCCAGTGGCAAGGAAGCCCAACAGAGAAACCATATATGGCTTAATCAATGTATTGTATAAATGTTTGATATATCTCAGTACCTTTGACAAGCTCTTCTAAATGTTTGTTTAACTCCTTTTCCTGTAATTTTTAAATTGAAAAAAAAAAAGAAATGTAAATTTCCAATAAATGAAATTGAATGTCATTAATTATACATTATTATAATAATTTTCCCCACAAATTGAAAGTGAAAAATATATGGGACCTCCCAGATGTGTCTGCCTAATACAGGTTTTAATTAATGAGAGCATTTTACTAACACTGGGAGTGGAACTATTTGTTGGCTCAAAAGGAGTGTCTGCCTAAGAGAGGTGGTCTGTAATTTATACATATTTTAATGTTTATTAACATTAAGATTTAATGTTTTTTAACATTAAGATTTCCTTATTTTTTGGTTTGTTGGGAATAGCTTGAAACTGTTAGCAGCTAAAGTTTGGGAATTATTCAAATATAAAGTGCAATTAGCTTTTGTCACAAAGGCAGATGTCCCCCATTTTTGAGGTACTACTATATCTTCCCTCGTCAACTAATACAGACAAATAAAACAAAGTGAAAAGTGTCATTTCAAAGTTCTGAATGTCAAATTACCATTATACACACAACTACATATACTTATAAAATTTGTGTTTTACAGTGCTTACATCTCATATTTAATAGTTAGGGGCAGCACCGCCCAAAATGGTAGATAAATTGAGTGTGTGAGAAGAGAAAACAGAGAAAAGCATATTGACGCACGTTTAAAAACGAGGTATCAAAATAACACACACTTCTTTTTAACTGTTTGTGTTTCTGAAAACTAAATTACGTTTTCTCATTTGCATAATTCAATATAGTCGACATTATCGATAATTTTTTTCGATATCGATATATTGATTTTTTTCAATATCGCAGCTGCCTAGTAAAATCATGTACAAATTAAAGCTTCTTTTAACGGGATCTTTAAGAGATTTTTACATAGACATTATAAATACTAACGAACACTGATGACTTACCTTTTCAATGGCTGTTGTACAAGGCGTCGGTGCATTGGAAAATGCAACTAGTATAACGCTCATGTTGTCTCGGCTTCCCTGAAAGAAGTAGACATGATTGGTCAGATGTATATGTATACTTTCAGCGAATTCAATGTTGCCATTATTTGTAACCAATACTAATTCTATGAAATTGCCACATTTCTTGTCATTCGGACGGTCCAAGCCAGAGCTGGGAGAAAGCATCGCAACTCTGGCTGACCAAAAAACCTCGGAGCTCTGGCATGTCACAGTTTGTTCAGCTGATTTTAGGTTTTGGTGAATGTTAGTGAGAAATATGTGTAGTTGGCAAGGTGACATGCGAGGTTGTCAGATGAGGTTTGACACATATTTGTCAGATATCATTAACCTGCATCTGAAATCATTTTGCAATTTGTCGAGCCAATTTTAGATGCATACATACATATATAAACTTTATCTAAGTGTCAAGATGTTTAGCTAGGTATAGGTGACAAATCTCATCTGATGGCCTCATCACCTGAAAATATTTGTCATTAAAATTCAGGAAAACTAGACAAATTGCTGCATGTAAACGGACATTAAAAGGGCCTCATCTGCATGACTCATTGCCAGAATTAGACAAAGAAAGCATATTATGCAATAAATGAGAAATCCACAAACTTCATCAAACTTAAATAATATGTAATGAAACCTACAATCTGACAATAAAGTCAACATAGGAAATTATCCACGTCTATAAATAGTGCAAACAGGTGAAACTGACATCAACTATTCAATATCATTGCGACACAGCATTGCAGCACATTTTGACAAAATTGATGAATAACTTTACTTCCTCGATACTATTACAGAATTTCTCAGGAAACGCTAAGAAATACGAGAACCACATTTCAACTGAAACCCCAGACAAATCACATGAGCTTAGTTTGATGTCATTTGCAACGGGAAACGCGTGCTGCTTTTCCTCGAAATGTGCACAAAACGAAAGTCGTGAAATCGACAACGTTCTCATGAAATCGACGCAAACTTGCAGTAAATGGCTTCCTTGAAGCAAACAGCAAAATAATATTAAAACAATCGCATAAATTAATCGAAAAAGATAATGTTTTATTATGAGGGATAAAGTTTTACATATTTTTTAGCAAGGCAAGTGGCCCTTATCAAAAATATAGCCGTGAAATATAATATCATGAAATTGACAAACGTTTGAAATTCACGATTATTTGCTCTCGAAGTTCTAATATTCAAAACGTAAACCGGGTTTAGGTGTGTAAAATTAGAGGGGAATTGAATAGTTTTAGATTAAAAAAATGCAAATCTCTTACTTTTGCGAGACACGTATCCATGAGCTCATTACAAACAAAAACTAGATCATCAGAAATCAACATTTTCGCTCGTATAAACCCAATCACTTCATCGTTAGTCATAACATCCCAAACTCCATCGCAAGCCAAAAGTAAGAATTCATCGCCGTTTTCTCGTCTTAAACAAGACACTTCGGGCTCGGGCGAAACAAGCTGCTCGGTTGCCGACAACTGCGGCTCCATTTTGTATTCAAAGTCGCCAAGAGCACGCGAAACTGCCAGCGAGCCATTTATGCGTTGAATCATCACGCTCCCCCCAGCTTTTTCGATTCTGCTTTTCTCTTCGGGGTTGACTGGTTTATGATCGGCTGTTGCAAACGCCTGCCTTGCATCTCGACAATATATTGCCCGCGAGTCGCCACAATTGCCAAAGTACACATGCGATGGGGACACAAGCACGACAACGGCAGTCGAACCGCTTTTCTCCCCTTCGTCTATAATGTTTCGTATGTTCTTGTCTAAATCGATGAAGGATGCCCGTACTGCCTCCTTAGCAAGCTCCGTGTACTCGTCAGACAGTTGTTTGCCGTTGGCTTGCGATTTTTCACCCGCCTTCGCAAAGTTCTCGTTCGAAACGATCGCATCAAGAAGATGTTCGGAGCAGTATTTGCTGACATAAGCTCCAGCATGTCCGTCAAAAACTCCGAAAAACGACCAAGAATCGAAGCCGTTCGGTAATCCTATTCTCGCAGAATCGGCGTCCTCCATCTCAACTCGCCAACCCTGCATTGCCGAGGTCGCAAATCGCAACCCATTGCCCCTGCCAGCGTTCGTTCGCTTTTCTATCTTCGGTTTGTCAAGGAATGCACCCATTCACAGTCATTAATCGGTACCTCAATATCAACAAAAAGTTTCAGGCCAAAACTCGTATCTACAGCGCCAAAAATGTTGCTAGAACATAAAACGATAACCCAGTTTTCATTAAAGGTACAATAAACTGTCGAGTCATCAACTTCCGTGAAGAAAACTTGCTTTAAAATCGTGTTTCGGTTCGCTAATAATTCACTGGGAGGCCATTTTGAGTTCTTTCAAGAAAATACGCAATTTGCACGAGTTCCTTTGAGCCCGCACTGCCCGTACCAGGAACTGCCAGGGAGATGCGGGCGGAACAATCTAGAAAATAAAACTAGTTTGCGGGTTTTTTGGGATTATATGGTTACGTAATTCAGTTAAACTACTGAGGATCGACTACTTCCTGAATATTCTCGGAACCGGTCCTAGAACTGGAAAGTGCCCGTGGGAAGACCATTGAAAATGCAAGATGTCAATTTCAAACCCCCGAATCCCGGGGCTTTCCAAACTGGTATCCAGGGGTCCTGGGGGTTTTCCCAACTTCATGCTGGGGGCTTTCCCAACGTCAGATTGGGGGATTTCAAACATTTGGTTTTCAGTCTCTCAGGCTTCGCTTCACACTGGAAAATAAGTGCTTGGTCTTGAAATCCTTACTTTTGGATTTGATGTTTTGAACTCGAATAATTACACCTAATTATTACTCATTATAGTTGGTTAACGTTTTCACGAATTGGTTTTAAACCTTTTCATGAATAAGTATGCACGTTTTACTTTGCGTTGAACTTTGTTACTGCCAAATATTGTTAGTTTTCATCTACATTATAATAATATAGTTGTATTTTAACCATTAGTGCTAGTATTTTATGTAATTAATTTTTAATACTCCATGTAATTCAGTTGCCAACTGCAAAAGGGACTTAATGAATTAAAACAAGTTCAATTTACCCAATGACAAATATAAAAGACCATCCTTAGAAAACGCCTCTAACCCACCCCTCCCCCTAGAGTCTATTATAACCAGGAGTTACTGGCTAACAACTCCAAAAATCATGTATGTGGAATCAGTGGCTCCATAAAAAATAAAATATACAAGCATGTGAAAAAGACAATCGAATCTCTACTAATCTACTCTACTCTCTAGTTTGCAGAAAGCAATCTTAGATCAAATATCATGTTGATTTAACCATTTTAACGATTAAAATAATTTCGTATATACCCTGTTAGGTTAATTTACAAAATTAATACGACACTTCCTAAATGCAGCAATTCGTAACTCTTTTTTGTAACTTTTAAGTTAAAAGTTTTCATTTTATTTCATTCTATCATAAAAATTTTAATTTCAATTCTTGATTTCACTTGCACAATATTTTTTGTTTTTCCAGTGATACACACTTTATCAAACAATGTTGTTCAAGCTTCACAGCAATTTTATGGGAATATTGTTGCCTCCTCCGCAGGTACATCAGTGGCATATATTGATCTGTGGTTGGGAAAACGCAGTGAGCTCTCTCTATATATATCTGGAGTTAGAACTTCAGTCATTCGGCTTTTGAAAAGTGAAGTCAATATGGCGGAAATTGACGTCCTAAATCTATTCGCTAATTCCAACTTTTTCTAACGGACTGTATCGCTAATCAAGTTATCAATTTAAAAAAACCATGCTGCTGTTCTTTTAATTGAGGTCAAAATGCGAAATTCAACAGACAAAAACAATATAAATAGCTAGACTAGAACTGACGTTCAATAGCTCTACCTTGGCTTCACTTTTTGAACTCTAGTTATCACTCCAGTTATATATGAGGCGCACTTGGAAAAAGAACGGTTGTGATGCGTGATGGGACGTCTCGCACCTGCCCTTCACTCCCCCCCCCCCCGTGAATTCCAATGGGGACCAGACAGGAAAAAATGTTCTGACAATAATATGCAACAAGTTTATAAGCTGTCGAATTTCTAGTTACAGTACGTATACCAAGCGTAAATGGCTCCTTATTGGCTAGAAGATTTTACGACGTAACTGCGGCTCGAGGGGCATGGTCGTGAGGTTTTACAGAAGGAGAATTAGTCCGCATTGTGTAAGTCATGGCACTTCCGGTTCGACTCCAGTCCTCTTTAAACACTTGAACGGTCAGATCCGCAACATGGCCAGCAAGTTTATTGGTCACGTGTGCAAGAACCAACTGTGGAAAAAGAAGAAAAAGTTCAGTGTATTTATATGAACGTAGCAAAACGATTTCTTCCGAACCTAACCCTGACTAATCTTGATCATATCCCTAACCCTATCCCGACGATTTCCGACGAATTTCCGGTGTGACGTCACCACATCAACTGTGCAGAATATTGTTTGGGTCATCATCTACCTATACTATCCAGGCTCATGGTTGGTTGATTCTAACAAAGAAAGACACTACAACTATAGAAATCGTCTTTCTAAAGAACGAGTTACAAACAATGATCATTTTTGTTTCTGAAAGCCAATCACAAAACACGATCATTTTACGTAGATCTTTACCCTATTGTTTCCCAAAAATCACCTTGCACAAGTTTACATAAACATGAGCAAAACGACGTTCGAACAACGACTTTCGTTGCAGAGTTTCCAGACAATATCTTCATTAAAATAAGAGGTAACTGACCTGCTCATCGGCATCTCTCCTTACGCGAACATGTAGTGAGCCAACCTATGAGTAAAAAGTAATAAAATTCACCGACAGATTTTCAGATTTTAATCTGGTGGGGAAGGGGAGAGAAAGCACAGTGGGGGCAAGGAGGGGGGGACTTTCTGAGGGATGCAAAATATTTTGGGGGGTGCGCACCTCCCTTCTATGATAACATTTCTTGTTAGGGAACTCCCTCTGGCCATGAAGGAACCCACCCCACTAAACTAAAATACTTAAACTAAACGAAACGAAACTAAACTACAATGTGGTTTCTCCATGTGTCTCGACATAATACATATCTATAAAGTCTATACATTTACAAAGTTTAAATACATTACCAGTTTTCCAAATGATAATGTCCAAAAGTGTTCGTTTCTAAATTCTAAAACTCCATCAAGTGTTAAAGCCTATAAAAAATTTAAGGTTTATTTACAGTGTTGAAGATATCGTGCTATAGTTAAAGTTAAAATATTCCAGGAAAAGACTATATTCCTTTGTCGGCCTACTAAAAGGAACCGCTTTGTGCATAATTCATGAGATAGGCTCTTCAAAGCCGGGAAAGAGAAATATAAACCCAGCTTGAAAAACATCTCTAAAATATTGGACTTCCAGAACTGCCGAGAACACATCCCATCGGAGCAATTTAGATTAAAACACCGTGGAAACGAAAATGTCTCCTCGACCAATGTCCTCCTTGTGTAAAAACGTCATGCTAGGTTTGGAACAAGAAACGTATTTGACTTGTCACAAAATCGACACAGATAAAGAAGAACTATTTACAAGAAAGATACGAAATTCAGTTAGGTAAACTTATGCAGGTGGCGAAGCGGCCTCAACAACCACAAAGCCGCTTTTATAATAATAATAAAATCTTTATTGAAACTGGTAAAGGACCGGTCAGCCAATAATTGATTGGCTGGTATAAATCGGTGACCTATATTTACCGAATATATATGTAAGAATTTAAAAAACAGTGCTAGGTAAAAAAATTAAAATGCCCAATACAGTATATATTAAGTCACAAGTCTATAAGCTAGAAGGGCTCTCTATATACTTTTAAACAAGAACTCTCTCAAAGAGAACTCGCTACAGTTATGTCTTCAACACGAGAAGAGGTCAAGAGGAACTAGTCAAATCAATTGTCAACTGAGCCTCAAGAAAAAAATAATTCACTGTACAGACAGGCAAGCAAGATTTCCCATATACAAGAGCTTTCCAAGCAGGCTAAAGTTTTCCTAGCCAGCGAGCAGGCATTCCAAAGTTTGCAGGCCCCGCCCCGGAGAGAGCCTGGTCACAACCTACAGTTTTTCTTGACAAGTTGACTTGTTCCGTCGTTCGTGCCACAGTCATTCAACAATAATAAATATCGTCTTGACAATATTTTTTGTTAAGTTTATCTGTTAGTAAGAAAAATTTGACAAGGTTCCCCTGACAATTTCTAAGTGCTAGCGTGTACGACAAAAATTGTATGCCTGTTTACACTTGCAATTTCTACTGCGATTTCTACTGCGATTTCAACGCGTAGTGGAAAGAGCCTGGGTACGAGGTTGGTGTGATTTTCTTCTTCTGATGGATGTGAACAAGTAAATAATTAATGAATGTTCTAATTATACGTACATGACTCATCCACTCGTTCACATACGTCAGGAGAAGAAAATCGCACCTAAAATCGCAGCAAAAATTGCATGTGTAAACAAGGCCCGTTTACACGGGCGATATTTACTGCAATTTTAGTTGCGATTTTCTCCTTTTGGAGGATGTGAAGGAGTGAATGAGTTATAAATGTTCCAGGTTATGAAATCTCATAACAACATCATCAAGTAATCTGACTCCTTCACATCCTCCAAAAGGAGAAAATCGCAACTAAAATCGCAGCAAAAATCGCCCGTGTAAACGGGCCTTAACAAACCTCTCTCATGCATTTGTCAACTTGATTCATTACCGCACGAGGACACGTCTAAAAATGAAAGTATAAATTAGAGATGACTGAGGTCCATTATTTGAAGGCCGCAAAAATACTTGTGGATGTTCAAAATAGGGAGGTTCATACTATATAATTCTTTTGTTTACTGTAAATATTGACACTGCTAACCTGTAATAAGACATGGCCACTGTAAATTGCCAGAGGCAGCATAGTTGCCCAGGTCAATAACGCGATTGCAATTGCTGCCAGTGTATCAGCCAGATAATAATTTCTGTGAAAATAATAATAAACTGTTCACAAGAAAACCTTTTATTAATGCATCGAGTTTTGTATGAAAACGTATTCACATTTGGTTGGACAATTTTAACTGAGTATTTCATTTTTCTCACTAAATATCATCTTTAAGATTGTTGAAGAA
This sequence comes from Paramuricea clavata, assembly GCA_902702795.2. Lineage (NCBI taxonomy): Eukaryota > Metazoa > Cnidaria > Anthozoa > Malacalcyonacea > Plexauridae > Paramuricea > Paramuricea clavata. The sequence continues at coordinate 12,743 of CACRXK020002939.1, read as the reverse complement.
TACGAACGTTTTCATGAAGATGAATCACAAGCTATATATGCAAAATTCGTGTCCATGTTCATGATTATGTTCATGATAGACAACCACTCGCTTATATCTTACACAACAGGGCCACTCATATTGTATATTATTTTATTTATATTATTATATTATTTATCATGAGGAAAAGACAAAGAAAATAATTACCGTCTCGGTGTTTTTATACGTGATAAAAAATCATGTTAATGTACATAAACTTTAGCTTTGATTTTCCCAGCTTAGACACCGCTTATTTTTAAAATTACTTCGCCAATGGCCAGCCTAGACCAAGGCCTTTACTCGGCTGGCTTTGGCAGGTATCTTTGGCAGGTTTGGTCAATTTCCGGCTAGCATTTGGTAATTATCGCAGTGGTCATTTATTGCGTCCTTCCTCCGCCCCGCCCCCAAATCACCTAGTCCCAGTCTTTTCATGTGAAAAAGCGCTGAATATTATTAAAAATATAAATAAAAATAGAAGGCCTAGGTCTAGGCTGGCCAATGGCAATGTACTCATCAGATGGGTCGTTTTTTAAGCCATTTTAATAAAACCTTCTCTGTGATAAAACACTCGCAGTCCGCTCTCGTGTTTTACATCTGATAAAGCACTCTGCTAGTGTTTTATTGACGTACTACATATAAACCAAACACAACCAACTTACTTGTAATCAATAAAGACAGTTGTTACTACAACGGCAATAGCTCCAACAAGGGCGACCAACGCAAACGGATTGACTTTTGCGATCAGAAAGTTTCCCAAGGGAGGAAAAACACCACAAATACTATAAGAGTAAAAAAGATAGTAAAAACTTTATTAAAATGGTTTGCATCTGGGTATATTATTAATTGTTTTTCAGTTCATCCAGAGTGTTTTACATTAAATTAATAGTTTTACTTTTACTTTGTCCAACCAAAAGACAAAATGAAACTATTAATTAAAATGTAAAACAATCTGGATGAACTCAAAAACAATTTATTCTCGGATATTAGGTAATATTTCTGATCTGTATTTCTGATACATTCTGTAATCTATTAACATTTTTTTTTAATCCTTGTTGACCACATCAGACTCTGGTGAGTATTTTACCACAGAATAGGAACCTTACAGACAGTCGACTTCTTGGTATTTTACAACAGAATAGGAACCTTACAGAAGGTCGACTTCTTGGTTTTCCCATGCATGATTTTTGTGTAACCGTTGCAATCAGGGCGCCTCTATAACTTGACTTTATACAGTAGCACAAGTGGAGACTAACCTGTGACCTAAATCCATCAGGGCATCTTGCAGCCAGTTTGAAGTTGACGCTACAAAAATGAATTTATTTAAATGAATTATACAGTAAAATGAAATACAGTAAAATGACGTTGCTATATTGTTAATGGTTCCAAAGAAAAGTGCTGCCTCAAACTCGATGCTTTCAATAGATTGGAAAAAGACTAGGCACGCATTGGGTTATTCCAAGTTCTCTGAAGTATTGATAACGCCACGAAGGAGCACTGTCCAAGCCAATATTCGCAACAATTCTTGGGTTTCATATGACGTCACATGGGGATCAAGGGTCAGGGTAAACGAGGGCTTTTATATTGTTTATATTATTCTATATTGGCTTTTATAATAGTCGGAAAATCATTTACATCTTGTTTCTTTGTTGTTTTGGTTGACCTTAGTTCAATGATTGCCCCCACCAGAGTCAAATTATGCTAAAATATCACGTAATTGAAACCCAAGAATATATAGATCTTGCAATTGGCAGCAATAAAGCCAGCAATGGTACCAAAATGACATCACATTTACGTCATATACTGCATGTTTATCTAGCTAGAGCTTATTGTACAAACCTTTCAAAACTTGGTTAAATGGTTTATTTCTCGTACCATATGTGACAACCAAATGCACCACCAAACCAACACATGTCACCATCATCATGTGATCACTAAACATCATTACACAATTCAAAAGTTTAAATTCACAATCTATGACAATGATTCTAGGAGTAGTTTTAGGATCTAAATATTAAAAATATACTTTTATATTAAAACAGTAATTTGACTTACGTATTTACTTCTGGTGGAATTAATATTCTTTCCATGCTAAATAATGGTTAAAACACAAAGTTCTAAATACAACACTCTTAAGGTTTCCGAACCAAAAGGTTCCTTGAAAGTAGTAATTCACCAAAGAGCACTTGGGCATGATAAAAGAACTACCCAATATAAATAAATATATCAACTGAAGGTAATTTTTATTTTATTTTTATCTTTATGTAGTTTAATTTCATGAAGTTTAGGTTCACTTACCTCTCTTTAATAACAAACAAAGCACCAAAAATTGCCAACATAGTTGATGCAAATACAGCTAACACCTCAACCCTTGCAAACCTTAAGAAAGATCAATTACCATAAGATGTATGCAGTCACTGATATCAATTACTTAATATCTATTGCTATACCAAATAATGCATATGTTTTACAATATCCTAGTCAGAATTGTTTCATACTATTTGATTACCCCTTTAATTGACATTGCACCTTAATGCACCCTAATGTTTGGTATTTCACTATGTCTAATGCCAGACAATTTTACTCATCAAGGGAGAGTGCTGGCTCAATGATTAATTAATCAGACAAAATGTGTCCATGGGTCTGGTTAACCCTTTAAGTGGCATTGCACCCTACTTTTTTTATTTGACTCTGTCTATAATACCAGATGATTTTACTACAGTGATAATTGTCAAGGAGAGCGTGCTCGGGCACTCAATGGGTTACAACACAAGACATTTTTTTGCAATACTATTCAATTCTAGCTTCATATATAAACCTAATTATTCATCATACTTTTCAACTTACCCAAATGTAAAATTTGAGCTGGGATTTTGCAAGGAAATCCAAATGGAAAGGAAGCAAGTCAGCAAGCTACAAGAAATTGATGAAAATAATTGATGAGAAGCCTCACAACCTAATTTATTTTCAATGTAGATTTGAGGAGGAATTATTTTGCACTTCACAATTATGTTCACATATTTTTTTATAACAGAATTATATAAGCATTTTTAAATCATGTTAAGCAACGATTGTCCAAACAACAAGTAGTACCTGAGAAAATCGAACACTGTGAGATATGTAAATGCTGTCAATGCTACAGAAAATGTCAAAAATAATATACAATCAGTTGGTGTGTATGCAAAAATACTAGTGGGTGATAACTACCACACTTGTGGCAAAAGATGCTATATCTTGAGGCACATGCCCTCATAAGGGCATAGCAACTCGCCCCGGGCCCCCAGTGTGAGAAATCAGTTTCTCACTTCTTTCATACTTCAGCCAGCTGGCAAAAAACTATAATTCTACTCACTGGTGAAGCAAAATGTTTTCTCGCTACTTAGCCTAATTTATCTTTACTGAGCATGCACCTAATTCATTTTGTCAAAATTGTTTCACATGCGTTAACAATTTAGTACAAAGAATTTCAATATTTTATAACTTACCCATGCTATTTGAAATTCTACAATATGAAAACAAGAAGATAGTACAAAAAAGATTCAGACATCCAAGGTAAACAATCCTCCAACTCTGCAACAAAACATAATATAAATGTCATTTTTTGCTGTCTGATGTACAAAGAAGCAGAAAATATCATCTAAAGTAGTCAAACCTGTTTTTCAGAAAGCACAGACTTTAGAAACTCGTTTACCACTTTCTTCCATTTTGACGATTTTCTATTAAATGGCTGTATCACACTCTAAGTGGAGTTGAAAATTACAAAAAAAATAAATGTATAGTTGGTACAAAGCAAGTAATTTCAATGTTGAGGAGAAGATCCAGGATTATCTGATGTGCAAAATAAAATTATGTCTCATATCGTTGATGGTTTAACCCATTAAGTGGCAATGTGCCCAGGCTATTTTTCTATTACTTTCTTTACTATTTTTCTCTGTCTAATGCCAGACAATTCCTTACTTGCTCAAGGGAGAGTGCTACCACACCAATGTGGTTAAGGGAGAGAGCTGCCAGTCAATGTAATAGGGGGTGCTTTGATATGTAATACAAACTTTCATAGATACCTCACCAATAAGTTATGCTGATGACTACTTGAGTAAAGGAACCGGCACCAATCTATGAAAATGGGCCCACCCCAGGTTACAAAATTCACTGTAAGCACAGATTATAGAGGTTCAGATTTGACCTCCGCCACCACTACCATGAAGTGACTACATAACCAACTGACGCATTTGATATACCCACTAACCAATCAGACGTAGTGCCAGAGGTGGGGCAGCAGGAAGGTCAGATTCAAAAGTGCGTAACTGCTGCACAGTATACGATTCGCGAATGATCTCGAGTCATCATCACCATGTTCCCAGCTTCAGTGCAGTTAGTGAGAGGCATTCACCTCCTAAACATCGAAATCAAACCCGAAATTCCAGTTCAATGTTGACAAGAGTGTGTGAGAATTGGTGGTCAAACGCAAACGAAAGTTGTGGTTCTCATCAACTCTCATCCTCGTTTAATCAAGGCTTAAATACAATCATGCTTCCACAAAGTACGCCACCGTCGCTGTAGAGCCTCGTTTTCGCGATTAAGACTTTAGGTTTTAACCATTTAACTAGACTATGCCTCTTTTAGACTTCAAGCTTTAACTAGACTGTGTCTCTTTTGCTGTTTGCGCATTTTGCTGTTACACCGTGTTGAAATAACCATAATGGTAAAATTCCCACTAATTTACAAATTATTTCAATCAATAAAATCAAAGCTATAAAAGTCTATGAACGATCACTCTATTAAATCCGATTCGATCCCAATTCTACATCTCCCGTATAATATAACTACTAGTCATATCTTAATTTTTTTGAAAACATGCCTCCAGTATCAACTTGTGCTCGTTGTCTAAACATTTGAACTCCTCGTCCGTCACCGCTTCCCGGAATTTCCACGACAAAAGAATCCTTATTGCCACCGCTCCTACCATTTGTTTCCCTTAGTTCATTCATGCTAATGGCAGTTGCCTTTTCCATCATCAAATTTACATCAAATTCGTCCAAAGAAGGGTTCAAATAACGCCGATAGTTGCCCATTCCAGAAGCTGAAAAATCCTCCATTTTGGAAAGATGTCTTGTTATTGATTTTGTGAGCATGCGTATTATGAAATACAACGTGTCTATAAATCTATAAATAATTCGGGGGGGGGGGGGGG
>CACRXK020002938.1:18273-39385 GCA_902702795.2 Paramuricea clavata | reverse complement strand
TAAAGGGGTCCCATGGGAGTTTTAGACGTCGTCCTTGCTCTGTTTACAACAGCAAACCAAAGATTTTCACGTTTTGTACACAACGTCTGCCTTTCAAGCCGCGAGAAGTCGTCCTCGCCAAATTGGCGTAGTAGAAGTCTTCTCAACTATAAACCTCTGTCTTAATTAAGACTTAACCTTCTTAAATTGCAATAAATTCATACAACGGATAATACAAGACATGTTGATCTTAAAGTTACTTATTCGAACAAGTACTGTGTGTAAAACTTCAAATTTCAAATTTACATCACATTCTGTGAATATAAACATGAACTATTGAGTATTGTCTACCGAAATTTAATACAACGAAATAGCATTCTACTTCGATAATTTCAATCATAGTCGAGATCATAGTTTAATAATAATTATTTTCAATCTATTGTAATTGACGGTTTCCACGGGTTTTTATACTTTCAGTAAGCCACAATAAAGCTAAATTTCAATTTGCAGGAAAATATAAACATTGTTTACTTCGAATAGTCAATCAGTGATGAACCTTGACCTGTTGACCTTGTTATTACCGTCCCTTGCAGCTACAGATGAACAGTCGCGAAAAGCTTGGGAATGTTTTGTTATTTTGACATAATAGCTTTTTTTCAATAAATATATTGATATTAAACTTATTGAATCAATATGTTAAGTTTCAGGCCAGTTGTACCAAAATTTATAAGCGCTTGTGGACATGGAATAAAGGCGGATTTCCATTCAGTGCAAAATGTCGCGCGATCGACATTTTGCGATCATTTTCTTTTGAAATACAAGCAATCAAACGCAACTGATCAGGTTCACTGAACGCATTTCAAAAGAAAGTGAAGAGTCTTTAGTCTAGTATCTATTCTGTGCTTTAGTTGTCTTATGATTTATCACGATGAGATACATTTCACTACACTTTACATAGCGGAACTCGGAACACGGGCGGAGCCTGTGGGCGAAGGAGCGGGGGCGGAAAAGGGCGAAGGAAAGGAAAGGCAACTAAAGCCTCTGCGGAGGAGAGAGGGCATGCAACATGTACGCACTGCGTACCTATTTTTTGACTTGATCTCGTATTGAATTTATCAACCGAAACCACGATTACTAAATGTTTACAATGTTTACAATTTGTTTAAATATTTAAATCCGAATATTACATCGAATAGCTTCGGTAACGGCGTGATAAATAAGGGATTTCCTGCGTCAGTTGTAAGATTTACGACAACATCCTTTTCGTTTATAATAGACTGAAAAGCCTTTTTCTAATGCGCAGTGTTAAAACTTTCAAATTTAAAAATACTACAGTCTTGTTGATATAGCCCATGCGTGTGAAGGTCATTGAAGGCCGATCTTCCAATTATCGTGTAGATGATTGTGATTGGTTAATTGCCGGGAAGTCAAATGTATAGCGAATGTGAGCAGACGTTAGGTGAGGCCTCGGCCACTAACAACGTCTGCGCAGGAGGCTACACCGAACCAAGAACAGTATCAATCGCAACAGGTTCGCCGGGCTTACCGCGTCTTACACAATCCCTTTGCAACAACCACAAATAATCTGCACCCACAAGAACATCAACTTCTAAGTCCTCACTCGACTTGCAAACATCAGACAACCAAAGATTCTTCAAATGCGCATAATTTTCTCTCACAACCTCCAAATGTTGATTCCTAATCACCGATATTTCTGGCACAACGTAAGCCTCAACAGACACAACTTGGCTCCCAAACAAAGACTTCAATTCTAACCGCACAACACTTCTCAACTCAGAATCCAAAGCCCTTTGCCCGAACGTCCCAATGCTCAAGTTTTCCACACGCACAACCTCGCAACCAAGAGCTTTCGCAACCTTAACAGTAACAAACGTCCTTTGACTCCCCGAGTCCAACAACACTCTCACACGACCGCTTTTCTTGCCAACCAACATTGCTTGAGTCGTCTGCAACACAACTTTAGAACAAGACTTAGAAACTATACTATTTTTTGGACTTACAATTAACGTGGTGCTTACCTCCCTATCCCCTCCATCTGCCTCAGGTCCCTTGGGCTTACTTTTATGTACCTTTCCCTGATCACACAAGGCAGTGTGATGCTCCCCTTTACAAGTATTACAATTAACATTACGATTACAATTACGTGCCAAATGGCCTTTTCTCAAACAGTTAAAACAACGAGAGTACTTTACTAAAAGTTTCTTACGTTTCTCCTTACTGTTCACTCGATTGCAGTCTTCATGGCGATGCATACCCAAACAGAAAGCGCAGGCTTCTACTCTTGACTTTGTGTGTAAAGCTTGGGCCGACGACGGACTTCGTTTCCAGCTTGAGCGTTCGACAAACTCTCGACTACCCTTGCGCTCTAGCTCGCGGTGTTCTTCCCGCAATTCAATCTCCCTTTTCAAAGGCTCTAGTAGATTCTCTACATCCCACACATGGAAGTCCTTTTCCCTTGTGATGATTAACCGCACAGACTCGGGTAAACAATCCAATATATGAGGCACAACAATCGACGAATATGTATTTTTCTCGATACCCAGCGCCTCTAAACCCCTGTAGTGTGTCTCAACACGATCACATAAACGTCGCAGTGACACCAGATCTTTCTCAACCTTAACACGCTCGGCTTTCATCAACTGCTGCATATGTGCACGTTGCACGGCTGACTTTTTCCCGTAACGTTCCTTTAAAATATCAACAGCCGACTTGTAATTCGCCGCAGTCAACGAAAATCCCGCGATACATGATTTTGCTGGCTCTTCTAAAAGCCCTCGAAGATAGTTAAATTTATCTACGTCAGATAAACCGTCATTCAAATGTACTGAACTCTCGAACGAGTCCCAAAACTCTTGCCATTTGCACACGTTCCCTTTAAATCTTTTAACTTCCAATTTCGGTAACTTGGCTCGAACTTTACTCGCAGTTGTTACCGACTCATTCGACGTTGACCCAGCACTTGATTCCACAACGGAGGTAACATTATTCTCACACAATTTCTCGTCAAGCTTTTTCACAATCTTTCTAGCGTCCGCTCTCAATTTTCCCGCATCCTCGATCTCTTTCATAATATCCTCTTCGGTTGAATCCTCGTCGCTCGCAATTAGCTCAACAATTTCATCATCGAGTTTCTGTATGTTTGTTACAGCGTCAACTATACCTTCCCTAAGCTGAGAAGCTTCAATTCGAAGTTCCTCGTTGAAGTTCTCTAACATCCCTCTAGCTTGAGCGAGTATCTTGGTTAAATAACCACGATGACCTCCTCGTATCTTTCTCGGTTTCGCTAAATCTGCCATAATTTCACTTTATTATCAACAGTTTACTCGTTTTATCCGGCTCGAAGGACCACTTGTCGCAGAATTCGCTGGCTTCGTTCAACGAATATTTCTGCACGGCTGGTTCAACACTCACTTTTCGTTTTACAAAGTTTATTTTACACAAATACTATACGTTAATTACAACAATCTGGTCTTTTACTTTACGACCTCTAACCATTCTAACTAAATTAGCGTTCGTCACAACATTTTATAACTTCGGTCCGGAAACCGTACCTACATATTTTCATCATGCAATACATACAATAATGTTATTAGCATACTTTGGCTTGAATTCAGCTTATCTATAACGAACTTACAATTATCTTTGACATACATGCGTCACACAACTAATTGAAATAAGAATAAGTGTTATTAGTATAATTTTGCAAGACACAGTTTCAACATATTTACAGCACACTATATATTATAATAAAATTAAAGTTATAAATCCGACAACGTCACTAGTTTGACTTGAGATAACGGCAATAACAAGAAAGTCTGATATCTTAGTGAGTATTCACTAAAATTCAATGGAACTCGGTACATTTAGTGGGTGCACCCATATGAATATTTTTGGCAGTTCATGTTGTTGTCATAGCAACACACTAGTCCCCAGTCTCGTCTCTTCCTTTTCACAAATTTCCTCCTGTAGAGCCCTTGCAGAAGATGTTTGCATGTTATAACGGTTTAAACTGATCACAATACCTACACGTATTATAGTAATAAGCAACAATTGCAAGAATTACTATTTATTTCATTGGAAATGGATCATATAGAAATTGGAAGAAACGGGACTGGGGACGAGTGTTGTCATAACAACCATATAAACAAGCTAAATTGTTCACTTCATTGCACCCGCTAAGTGTGCCAAGTTTCATTGAATTTTATTAAATGATCATCAAGATATCAGATTTTCTTGTTATTGCCACTATTTTGAGTCAAACTAGTGACGTCACAACTCAATATATAGAAAGTGCGATAACTTGGGAATGAGATGAGATACGAACAAACTGTAAACGTCATTCGTCATCATTTTCGCAGTACCTTTTAATAAGACAACAAAAATCGAGGCAAAATTTCGTTTCATAAGCACGATAAGCCACTGATGATCAAGTACATTTCGAGTCTCAATCAAATTTTGAAAATCACGGAAAACTATTGGGTGTTTGTTATAACCTGACTAATCATAGTTCTAAGAAAATAAATAGATTTTCTTGAATAATTTAATGAGGTTGAACAGAATTAAGCAACAAGGAGGTAACATCACATGTTATGTTTAACATTAATAATTGTTATAATTATTGAATATCATTGGCGGCGAACCACGGGTATTTAGAGTTGCTTTCAAAGCTTCTTGCTCAGCACATCTGGATGCTTTGAATGGTAAATCGTGGGTAGTTAAAAAGTTTCTGCCAAAAACACTTGAAGCAGTGCAAGATCTAGGCCAAACACCAGAGGAGCATGCCAGGCGTGTTGTGCAACAATTTGCAACGGAAGCTTCCACCCTTTAGATCTGGAGAAAGTTTTGTTTTTAAAAAAGTCTACCTTGGTGTCACAGATTCTGGTAAAGTTGTGATATTGATGAGAAAAAAGCTGTGAGCTTAAGTGAAATTGATGAGAAAAAAACTGTTGGATTGGATAATATACCCAACAAATTATTGAAAATGGCTGCACAGGTGGTTGCACCTTCACTGACGGGAATATTTTCTGCATCAATACGTACAGGAATCAGGCGTGGATGCATCAGTGCATAATACTCGCATAAGTAGGGGGTCCGGGGGTATCCCCCGGGAAAATTTTGGAATCTAGAACCTTGGAAATGCGATTTCCTGCGTTCTGAGCGAACATTTTATTCAAATTTTGACTTCGAAATCGTAGTACTAATTTCCAAATTTTCAACAAAATATGTTGAAAATTCGGGCTAAATTTTTCGAAAGCAACATAACTATGTCACTTTTATAAAATAAAGTCAAATTACTTTACATGAGCTACTGTATACCAAAACAAAACATTCACCTTACCTTCACAGAGAAATCCACATGTTCCCAAACGAATGGAAGGTAAGCAGGGTGACACCAATATTCAAAACAGGTTCTAATAGTAATCCAAGCAATTACCGACCAATTTCCATTATTCCCGCCATTGCAAAAATTTTTGAGAAAATTATTTCTGACCAATTATATGAATACCTAAACACAAATGAGATTTTAACTTCCTGCCAATCTGGCTTTAGATCGCTACACAGTACGGTAACTGCAATACTTGAAGCCACAAGTGACTGGTACATGAATATTGACAATGGTTTAATCAATGGAGTAGTTTTTATTGATTTAAAAAAAGGGTTTGACACTATCGATCACCAATTAATTATGTTACGAAAGCTAAGAGACTATGGTATTGATCAAATGAGTCTAACCTGCATGGTTTGAATTTTATCTTACCAACCGAACTCAAAAGTGCCGTGTTAACGACCAATTGTCAAATTCTTCCCCGTTGACTTGTCGTGTTCCCCAAGGTAGTAACCGGGGGCCCATCCTTTTTCTGATCCATATAAATGTCCTTCCAAATTGCTTGAATTATGCTATACCTAGAATGTTCGCTGATGACACGAGTATCAGTTATTCAGCAAACACAACAGGTGAGCTCCAAAATGTAATAAACTCTGAGTTAAAAAAGCTTAATGGCTGGCTTATTACTAATAGATTAAGCCTAAATATTGTTAAAACGGAGTTTATGGTAATAGGATCTCACTAAAAATTAAGGTCCATAGATAGCGAAATAAATATTAGAATCAACGAAAATGAAATAAGAGCTTATAATTTATTGGGAGCTTATATTGATAAACACCTTACTTGGCATGATCGTATTGATAAACTATGTAAGAAAGTTGCATCTGCTATTGGTGCACTAAAGCGTGTTAGATCCTTTATAACTACTATTGCATACAAATATACCAAGCGCTCATTCAGCCTCATTTCGACTATTGCTGCACGGTATGGGATGGCCTTGAGGAAACACTCAAGACTAAATTACAAAAATTGCAAAACCGAGCAGCGAGAATTATCATGAGATCAAGTTATGATACCGACGCAAGTGTATTATTAGATAGTCTGCGTTGGGATAACTTGTAATTAAGATGACAAAAACTTAAATTTGGTCTTATGTTTAAAACACTTAAGAGTAATGCTCCCAGTAATTAACAAGAATTCTTTTCCATTCGCGGAACTGGGTATAACCTAAGAAATTCTGAAACGAGGCTGAACTTGCCTAAGCCACGAAAAAATTATTTAAAACGAAGCTTTTGTTATAGCGGTGCCCTATTGTGGAATTGCCTTCCTCAAGAAATAAGAAAGCTTCAAACACAGGCTAAATTTAAAAAAGCTGTTAATAAGTATTTCGACGAATAAACGAGCCCCCACACGGCAATCTTGTAAACCAGTATTAGTATTACTATTGGTTTATTGTCTTTCTTGTAACTACTGTAGATTTTACCGTGTATAAATAAATTGAAAAATAATAATAATAAATAATAATAATAATGATCATTAGTAAGATCATCGAATCATTCCCCTTCAAATGGCTTCTTAACTCTGTTTCTGAAAAAGTTGACTCCTTGCGATTTAGTACCTTAAATGTTCACGGTACCAAAGCTACACAAGTGGTATGAAGCAGTTGACAAACTCCAGTAATGCATGCTATACGGATCTGCTTATTCGACTTTTCCAAAGCCTTAGACCGATTAGATCATAATATTCTATTGAACAAATTTAAATACATGGAGATTCATCCTGTATTGCTCAACTGGATTTCTAATTGCCAAACAGATAGACAACACAGAACCCATGTTGATAAATTGTGGGGTCCCACAGGGAACTAAGCTCCTATTTCTGATCATCATTAATGACTTCGCGGTGTCTGATAAAACAGTTTAATTTGTGGTTGACACCACTCTTCGGGAATCTCCCATTTACCAGCGACTGCCTCTAGTTGCTCAGAATGGTCTATGGTCAACAACATGAATAAAATGTATCAAAGACCAAAGAATAGCGTGTCTGCTTCTCGAACCTGACCCCATCTTACGCTCGCATTACTATCCATGATCAAGATGTCGACGTAGTTTCTGAAGCAAACTTTGATATAATTCAGACGATCTCAAGTGGAATGGCCACATTGATTACATTTGTAAAAAAACTGCGAAACGTTTGTATCGTTTGCGCCTCCTTATCAGGGAAATGCTTTACCTGTTGACGTTTTTATATCAGTTTACTGTACCCATATTCGATCTATTCTTGAATATGCTTGCCAGGTGTAATATCACAACCTTCTCCAGTACCTCACGCAAAATTATCTTTCCATGTGTTGACTATGCTGAATTAACGACTCGTTACGAACGTAGAAATGTACTTTGCAATTGTTTTTTTTTTTCAAATATAATGTTACTCACTCACAAACTGAATGGCTTTGTCCCCTCAAAACATCTCCAAACATACGATTTCATGACTCATCCCAAGCTGCTAGTGCCTAGGTGTAGAACTGAACGTTTCTCAAACAGTTTCGCTTCTGCAGCTGCTCGTGTTCATAATAACAATCAAATTCTCTGTTGTTATAGTACTTTTTATTTCATTACATAACATTTTTACTTGTAAATATAGCAAATACTAAATATTTTATTCTCATACTATGTAATTCCAAAGAAATTCAGTAACTGCAATTTTGGAAAGTAATGATTCTTATTAAATCACATAAAATTAATTTATATCGTTTCCAAGCAAGATAAAGAAGCCTGCCAGGAAAATTTATGTGTAAATCGGTGCACTTGAAAAGACGGCAAAATTTTAAAAGCCAAAATAAAATGATTTGTAGTATAGATTTGTTTCTTTAATAAAATCAGGAACCGTCCATATTATTGTCAAAAATGAGGAACCGTTCATATTACTACCTCTACATTCTCTTCAACTAGCAGCCAGTCTTGTCTTTTCTGTCACTTGTTTTTTAAATTTGAATGTATAATAAAGCAATTATTGATTTCAGCTTACGCACGATAGATTTAACAATTATTCAGGGAAGTTGAGGTGAATAGTGGGAAAATTACGTTGGGTTAAACGCTCGAGAGTGCTTAGAACAAGTCCTATATTTAACGTCATTCGGGGGGTGATGTTGTTTTGCCCGATGGGAGGAAAATATTTTCGGGCTAACTTTCGAACTAAGGTACCGTCAACCTCGCAAGCCAGGCTATCTAATTCCCCGTATTATTTACATATTATTTACATATTTTTTGCCCGACGAACGTGTCGTTAAAATTGCTAAAATTTCCCGAAAAATTGCCTGTTGTACTATAACCGAATAGATTTAATTAACTAACTCTTGCAATTTTTCTACAATTTCCTGTCGAAAAAGAAATAGGTGCATGGAAAACATTAAAATAGCAGCAAATCGCAAAACTGTCAATCCCATCCGTTAATGCCTTTGCTGGTCTTCATTATAGTAGTCAAATTAATGCTTTGTTACAAATAATGTAACCAAGCCATTATTTATTTAAATTAACAGCTTTATTTGGAACTGGTTACTTTACAATACACACATGAGTAACAACCGACAGTTCCCAAACGAGAGAAAGTAGCACAACAACCCATGCATTTTAATTTAAATAATTAATTGAATAGACAATCTAAAAATGGACAATCCTATAATCTATATTCGTCATAACCACATATTTATAACTACATTTGTATTTTTAGATCATTTTGATAAAGGTTTAAGAGAAGCTAAAGAAAATAATCTAAATCTTGCTGAACAATCACTCAGTCAAGCTTTAAAGATTTTATCCGCGTCGCCAAATTCCTCAACATTCAATGGAGAGAAAGCGACATGTTTTCATACCATGGCCGAGATATATTTAACCCGAGCCTCTCAACAGCTGGATGACGACGGTTTTTGTGAAATGACGGTTAAAGGCATCGCTCTATTCGAAGCTGAGCGAATCTACAAGTACGGCAGTTACAAAGAAGACAAAGAAATCAACACGGCCATCATAGAAGCAGAGGTAAAGTTTGTTGATAGAGTATTCGGACCTAGAGGCGTTGAACGCTTTAAGGAAATGAGCGATAGAAGAATACTGAATCGCAAAGAATTGGAAGAAGTTCGTGCAAAAGTCACTAACGAGTATTTCCCCACGCTTGCCCAATTTCCAGACTGGAATACAAAAGACGAAGAAAAAAGATGCCATGAAATAGAAAGTATGTATAAAAAAATTTATGATGACATGAAGGGCTTCCTGGTTGACATTTTGATTCATTGTAGTCAAATTGCAGGTCCAACACCTTGCAGCTTCTCCATCATTGGTCTAGGATCTACATCTAGAAAAGAAGTCACTTCCTACTCTGATTTAGAATTTTCAATTCTGGTTGATGATAACAGCAAAACCCCTTCACCAGAACAACGGCAGTATTTCCGATTTCTGACTTATTTTATTCAAATGCAAATTATCAAATTAGGGGAAACCATTTTGCCAAGTGTTGGCATTTCTAGTTTAAATGATTTCTACAGTAAAAATAAGGAAGATGATTGGTTTTACGACGATGTCATTCCAAAGGGATTTTCGTTCGACGGTATGATGCCATGGGCGTGCAAGACACCTCTTGGAAGAAAAGAATGGCGTGGACAACCTCCACAAGAGTACATCATGACTGTTGATGAAATGTTGAAGCTTCAAGATGTCATTCCTGACTCTTCCATCGAAAGTGTGAAGACTGCAAATGTGTTCAGGAGCGTGTGTCACCTTTTTGGCGACGAAAAACTTACGACGACATACGAGAACAAATTATCAACCAAACTCACTCATATTGACGGCATGAGAAGTTTCCGAGAACAAGTATTGCTGATCATGGAAATTTTTTTGGAAACTTATGACAAGGATGGAATGGCTGCACGACCCTATGGAACACAGCAGGACGTGAAGAAAGAGGTCTATAGATTGACAAGTCTTCTGGTTGAACAATTATCAAAATTATTTGGAATTTTCGGAGAAAGTTTGTGGCAATGTGTACATGAAATGAGGATGAAGAAGATACTCACTGAAGATGGGGCTAAAAACCTACTTGCCGCATTGAGTATCACAACTGAAGTTCGATTAAAGTGTTACCAGAAACAAGGTAGGCAAAAGGAAGCATTACCTACAGTTCCACGACTGTCAGTAACAGAGGACAAAGATATTCTATGCCCCCTCTCGACAGCTATCGTTCGTCTTTATCAAACTCTTATACCGTTAAAATTGGCCGTATTTCAAATCGTAAAAATTTACAAAAATAATGACCTGGATGAACCAGAAACTTTGGTCGTTGCACTCCTTCAACAAGCGAATTTCATGGATATTTCGCCTACAACAACAGCCGCAGCGTACCTACGTGTCTTACAGCTTCCTAAAGTATTCGATTGTTTACTTTCCGCTAAAGGTGAAATAATGGATAATGCCAGAAGGGTGGGAATACTTCGCGTGCTCGCCATTTGTTACCAGATGGTTGGCAAGTTTCACGAAGCCATGGAATGTTGCCGTGAAGTGGAAACCTTGTATACAGGCGCACAGGATGTTGTTGAAACAAGGGCTTTATTAGATGCGTTGAAGATGATCTTGGAAATCTATATGGATCAGGGCCTTTTCCAAGAAGCTGTGCAAATGTATAAAAAAATCTTGGATTTTCAAGAGAGGCAGAATTTGAACGAGAGATTCGTTAAAAATAAATTGGATTTTCTTAACATCAGCGCTGTTCTTTTCCTGAAAATAAAGCAATACGATACAGCTGAAGCCATACTTAGAAGTATCGCCGAGATGCTAAGGAACCTACGGAAGCATGGTACCTGCAGTTACTTTATGTGCTTAAACAACCTTGCTGTCCTTTTACTTCACGTGGACAAGCTTACAGAAGCAAAAACTATGTTGAACGATGCTTTAGAGATTGCCAATGAACTTTATGGAGAAAACGCTGTTCATTCCTATTTTGCTCGCTGTTTGACCAACCTTGGTCAAGTTCATTGCCGCCTCCAGAATTTTGAAGAAGCAGATCGTTTGCTGCAATTGGCGCTGATTATTTATTCTCATCTCCACGACCACGAGTTGATCGAGCCCAGTATTATCGACGCACTAATTCTCAAAGCTCAAATATGCCAGTTTTATGAGCAGTGGGACGAAATGTTCAATTCATTGAACAAAGCGAACGAAATTGCTAATATTCTGTACAATGACTACCCACACCCAACTGTCGCGTCTATACTTTTTTATCTTGGCATTTGTGAACAAGAACGCGGAAAGTTCTCGAAAGCCTTAACCCATTACCAAGACTATTTAAAAATTCACGAAATTGTAAGAATGGAACGTCAACAAAGTGGCCACAGTTGCAACACTGCCAATGTTCTTATACGTATTGCAAAATTGGGAGAATATTGTTCTTATGATGTTTCGTATCGTCTTTCATGCATCGCAAAAGCGCTAGAGATAAAAGCAAAATGCCACGGCAATGAATCTAATCACCGGCATTTGGCTAAATGTTTTGAAAGTCTCTGGTATTTCTTGATAACGGAAAACCGTGAATCAAAATGGTTGGAATATCTAAACAAAGCCATGCAAATGCTCGAAGAGATTAATTTAGATAGTGATAAATTCTATGGGTATGCACACCTAACAATTGGAAATATTTTAGGAAAACAGTCTCCCAGTAAAGCTGAAAAGCTCTTGAGAACTGCAGATGGTTTTTTAAAGAAGACGTTAAAGGACAGTAGTCATGTCGCGCTACTTCAGATCAATTCCTCGCTGCTAAAGATTTTCCTACAAACAAAGAGAATCGATGACGGCTTCGAACTTGCCAAACAACAGCGACGCCTGATTAATATATTGTTATCTAAACCCAGTGTTCCTAACGTTGAACAGCTCTGCCAAGTTGTACATCTTGCCGAGTTTTATGAAGCCAGTGGACGACGAAACACTGCAAAGAACATGTATATTGACCTAATCGCTCGCCTAGAGGAACAAGACGGTACTACTGAACCAGAAAAAGATTATTTAATGCTCCTTCTGTGGAAGATCCAACAACGAGTAGTAGAAATTTTCCAAAATGATGAAATGTTCTGTGATGCAGAAGCCATGTTACAGCGCATTGCCTCGTCAGTTAAAAAAACAAGTTCACAGCGACAATTTGTAGTAAAAGTTCATCATTACACTCTATGGAATCTAGCAGCAATTTTTACGGAAACTGGAAGACACGAACAAGCTTATGAACTGCTTGACGGTCTTATCAACATGTACGAGAAAGACCCCAAATCCATTGATGCCTATACGGCTTCGTGTGCTTTTCGCATACGTGGTGAACTCAATCGTCGACTCCTTCGTTTCAACCTCGCATTGCAAGACCTGAAAAAATCTTTGAAATTAGCCGAAACCTTTCGAGGAACGGCGACTCGTGATGATTTATTGACACAAAACAGTGAAACTTATTATGCTAAAATCATGAACACTATTGGATTAATTTATGAGGAAAGCAACAACGTGGAACGTGCCCGCGAATACTATCTTTCCTGCATAAATACAGTCGCAGGATTACCACCGACCACGGATACAGGAACTTTTCACCAAAATCTGGCGGACACACTGAAGAAGTTAGGACGACGCTATAGTGCATTACAAGAAATCTTTGGAAATCAGGGAAATGCTGCATTCAGAGGATCCGGTAAGAGAAGATATTGCTACCGTGCTTTACCATATAGCTCTTGTCCAGTATACTGACAAAAGACCCAACGACGCTTCTGAAACTTTGGATAAGCTCATACTCTTAAGAAGAGAACTTTTTAAAAAAGGTGGTTCTTTGCAAAATTATTGTGCCGTGCTTGTTCTAAAAGGTAATTGCCATATAAACGAACCAGGCGAAGCTCAACAAGCAAAAGACGCCTACGAAGAAGCAGAGAAAGCTTTTAAAATAATGACGGAAGGGCAGCCAAACCTGGATTATGCTTGCACATTAAGCAATTTGGGTGAGTAGAATATACATGATTTTTATAAATTTGGTGAACTCCTATAGTTAATGTACCGATATCATGCAATACCTGAATATCGATTTTATGTAATATCGGAATCATTTAAATAATAAAATAATGCAATGTATCTTTTCAGACAAAAACGTATTAACAAACAATGGCAGGGATTATTTTAAGGAAATTTATGACTGCACAGACAGCAAAAAGGGATAATTAACATTTGTACTGCCTCGTACTCAGGCGCTTTAACTAATTATAATACATGAAGTATTCCGCAAGGCAGGCGACGCGCAAAGCCTTCTGTCGTCACTACAATACTTCATGTAAACTTGGCATACGTGCATCGCTGTTTTTTTACAAAGAGACGCCTGGGTACGATGCAGACATTTGCACGAGCATTATCAATAGGATTCAAACACTCATTAATAATTCGTAAGCTTATTGGCAAATCGTGTCAACCATAATATGTCACGTACAGTGGCTTTAAGCCTGATAAAACACTCCTAATTTGTATTCTTTATATAAAGAATTCTAATAAGGTAGTATCTATTGTTGTTGTGTCCTCATTAGAATTGTATTGTAGTACCGTCTATTGAATTTGTGGTCGTGTTTAAAGCCGTTTATTAAATTAAGGTTACAGGACATCCTTTTTGGCGTTTTGCGGAAAATCGCTACTGCGCGCTCAATATCAGTCCGATTTTCATCAAATTTTCACCAAATGTTCTCCAGTGCATGCAAAATATGATAAAGTTGTAAAATTAACAAACAATAAAATAATGTAAGAATTATTCAGGAAAATCGTAAATCGCGGTACCGTTACGCTTTTGAGTTGTGCTCCTGCTGGTTTTAAGTTATATTTATGAAAATATCATTTTTATACAGTAAAATAGTTCTAAAAAATTGTGTTTCAGAAATTTTTGTTTATTTCGTCATTCCGCTGATATGGCGATTTCTTTGAAGACTGCAATATATTTCTGAATTGTTTGGGTGAATTGCTCTTTATTTTTAAAATATCCAAAATTTAAAAAAAGCCGAACACAGTTTTGAAACTGACGTCTTTAGCTATGTCCTGCGAAGATTTGAGAAAAATTGGTTAAAAGCCGCAGGAGCACAACTCGTTTGAAAGCAAAATGCAGCAAAATGTATTTTATTAAATAACTCTGCGAGTTTTCAACATTTTTTGGTCAAACTTGGTCAGATGGTAGGACTTGTCTAATGCTTTCATGGAAACCAATAAAAAAATTTAGGCAAAATTAACACTCAAAGGTGTTCTGTAACATTAATAAACTTGCAAGTCGTGTTTTATTTCTGTAAACCACTCGCGCAGTAATACTGACGGCGCTTTTTGCAAGACTTAGTTTGCCACTTTGGAAATTAAATGCCCCTTTGGAATATTTCCGTGGATGTTGGTTAGCAAATTTGGGATAATTCAGGGTTTATTTTAACGCGCAGTTCTGCACAAAATGTGCAATTCTAAACCCATTTGTGCAGTTCTTAAAACACAAATGTGCAGTCACCAAAATAACAAAAATAGCCTTAATTAAAATAAAAAACAAACAAAAATAGCTTCATTTACTCGTTTCCCTTGTGGATGCTCCAGAAAATTCCAGAAATGTTGTCATTAATTGAGCATCAAAAATATAAACATTTTCTGGGAGAGAACTCTATATCCTCCTATTTTCCTCACAAATTACTTACGTGCGGGGTGATGTAAAAGAAGGTAAAATTGGAGCGAGCGAAGCTCCCCAAAAGAGATTAGAGTGGGTGAACCTGATATTCTTTGCTGCCTCAAATGCAAATTTAAGGTTGTTATACATTGAATATCCATGATTCCCAGTTACATGTTTTGAAACAGTTTTTGTGAGTGTTGGGTAAAACAAATCTTTTCTAAAACTTAAGAGCCTCTAGATTCAAATTGTTTTGGGGAACACCCCCTAGCTCCCGCACCCAAAATCGTTTGTCCGGCCTTTCTCCAATACTCCCATCAAACCACACCATTTTTCTGTCACCTATATGCAGGTAAAAATAATATATTTTGACCCCCCCCCCAGTCAAAACCCGTTGCCTTCGTAACATCCCTATATGTGCAGTTCTAAATTTTTCTTAAAATAAACCCTGTAGGATATATTAGTCATGCATGGTGAGTTCAGTCTGCAAACTTCTAATAAGGCAATATATATATGTTATTTACCGGCTGCGAGGTCCGGATGAGAAAAACTGTGCCCGAGGTCTTGAAAACGGCCCGAGGGCGAGGGACGTTTTCAAGACCGAGGGCACAGTTTTTCTCATCTGGACCGACGCTGCCGGTAAATAACGTGTTTATTTTTTATCAGATGTAAAAATTAAATTCATTAAAATTCCAGTGTTGCTTGTGAACTAATTTGAGATCAGTGCAGTTGTTTATTTTGAAAGCGAGGCCACAGAGTAGAGACATACAGAGACGTAACTAGTGTACCCACCTTTTTTGTGCGCATGCTCGGCAAGTTACTAGATGCATGCATCTGATTGGATGACGATCCGATGACGACTCACTTTAAACTTGCTGAGCACGCGCAGTTGATCATTTTTCGCCCGGTCGCCTGAAAAAAAGTGGGTACATGACAACGTAATCTTCCGCAGTGTTTACAACGGTCAGTTACGTCTCTGTATGTCTTATCTACTCTGTGGCGAGGCTGACAAAAATTGAAAAGTTGAAACTTGAAAAATATAAAACAAGAGTACGAAAACTCGAGAAAACTGGCAAAAAAAAACACACAA
Source organism: Paramuricea clavata (assembly GCA_902702795.2). Taxonomy (NCBI): domain Eukaryota; kingdom Metazoa; phylum Cnidaria; class Anthozoa; order Malacalcyonacea; family Plexauridae; genus Paramuricea; species Paramuricea clavata. The sequence goes on along the minus strand of CACRXK020002938.1, from coordinate 23,291 downwards.
AAAGACGTGTAGTTTCAGTAACAATTTACATGCTTTTTTCATGAATATGGTAGCAGAAAAGCTTTGGAATATAAAAATTTGTAAGCCAGGCGTTTTGGCTTCGACAATTTCAGTTGCTTCTGACAACTACAGATTCATGTTCAGATCCGACTCAAAAACACATAAAAATGAATCTGCTTTGATTTAATCAACGTTTTCCAACTAAAAGGACAATGAAAAAGGTACGTTATTTTTATATTTTCTGGTTTCACTGCTGCAGTTAAACCTTTCTTTATGGGAAAACATTTATTTTACAATATTTGTTTAAGCTGTAATTTTTTCGCTTCGAAGTGGCCGATTAATTGGCCGAATACATAAGCATTTAAAATATATATAGTTTTTCGGCGTAATTTTTGTACATGTCAAATAACTTTCCGTCGCATTTCTTTCAAAATATTGTCAATTTTGGTGCACATCGTGCTTAGTATGAAGTCTTTAGGGCTTGATGCAATTCATTTTCGTATTTTGACTATCGCTAGGCTACGTTTTTCCAACGTTTTGGGCAGATTTTTTCGTTTAAAAATTTTTTCACCCCTAATATTTTGCCGCGAAAACCAGAGCGGGCAGTTGCATTTCACAGCGGGCAGTTGCGTTTCAGAGCGGGCCGAATGCAAAAAACCGGCCCGCTCTGAAAGGCTCCTCAGCCAATCAGATTGCTTCATTTTGATTGATAAAAAATAAATCATAAAATGTTCTAACTATTAAATTCCTTTGTTAATGTGAGTTGAATTATTTACAAAGACTTCATTCATAATTAACCAATATCTTTTTCATGTTGTAATAAATTTGAATCCTAAATGAGAATAATTTTGATACCTATCGACAGACCGTTCCAGAAAGTAGTAGAGCCTCGTTTTTGTTATTGGGACGCTTGGGTTTAAAGTAATGAAGCTTTATAGCCAAAATGACGCGTAAAATATGATTAACAAGGGTGTATATATATTTAGCGAGGGAAGGGTAGTTGATGAATTAAACAGAATTAGTGATCAAGGGTTGTACTGTATCTAAATATGTCCCTCCTAGCTAGCAAGGGAGTACAGTATCTAGATGGAACCCTGCCATATAGTATATAGGTGTGTGGAATCTTCGATAATTAATAGAAAAGGACTTACACCCATGCAACAATACATTTTAAACTGCAGGCTACTATAACCTTATCGGAAACTTTTCATTACTTTTACTAATTTGTCGCTTATAATTAGCGTGCGTGCAGACTGTGCAGGCTACCGGTTAACTAGCTGCATGGAGCAAATCTGACGATGCAAGGATTATTTTAAGGTGCAGTCATAACAAATTTAGGCAGTAATATTTTGGGATTTGTGCAATAATAAATGAGATTTTGCGCAGTAATAAACTTCTCTATAATACTGTATTTTGAAAATTTGTTTTTAATTACCAATTATACTTGTGTAATTTGTAGCACGAACCAAGTCACTCAGTTTCTTGCCATGTTTTTGCGTGTTCACGTATCAGATATATTTAATAATTAGGGTAGACTTTTATGGCACGATACCTGATATAGTTGGGTGCACTAAGAATAACTTAATTATACCTTTCTTGATTCTTTCTGTGTAGGAAATGCTTGTTTTATCCTAAATCAGTGGGAACAAGCAATCTCGAAATTGCAACAAGCACTTGAAATAAAGAGATTCATTTATGAAGAAAAAGCAAAACCAGAGCGAGAGGTGGCTTTAGCTTGCCGCTTCCTCGCCAGAGCGCTGTTTAAACATCAAGAATATGAGAAAGCACTGCCTTACTTCCAAGAAGCGTTGGAATATTTTGAAGTTAACCAGTCAGCAGATGATGAAACGAAATGTGTTCTTCACATTGCTCTATGTTACGGAGGTTTGAAAAATCTTGTTAGTGCACTGGAAACCTTCAGAAAAGTCGAAGAATTGTGTGTCAGAGAGTCAGTTAGCGACAGCGTACGGCTGGATATTCATAAAACATTGGCAGACACTTTCACTGAGGAAGAATACGGAGATAGATCTGAGGTATTGTATCACCTTAAAGAAGCCGAAGCTATCTTTAAGCAAATAAAGGGATCCGCAACGGAGGAAGATGAACTTTTAGAAGTTCAGGCAAAGATCTTGAGCCTGGAATTTTAATGAACCACTATATACTGTTAATCGTTCCTATATATTGACTATATTTTGGCAACGAAATCAGCTACGATTATGTAGAAATAATTAACACGAACACAACTGTCAATAGTCATTTTAGGTTTTGTCTTATCTGAAAATATAATCGCTATAAATAGAAGAGCCAAGGCGGGTTTCATTAAGCGCTAAAATATCAATTTTTCATCACGTAACATGAAGGTGTTTTGGCAGGTGATTAAGCATACCATTTTAAACCCCTTGTTTTTGGAATGTTCCTTGGCCTTTTCTCGATTCAATCCTTAGATTTTAAAGTGTTTGCCATATTATTTTGCAGTAGAACACTGCCTTCTCGATTTAATTGCAATTAATATTGTTGTTATCTAAAAATGTTAGATTGTTTGAAATATATACAATTTGATTTTAATACAATGTTTGTTTGTTTTACCTTCTTCGCAAGTTGCGGACCATCGTTTCTCACTACCAAGGACGAGATAACTATTTCTGTATTACCGGAATCTTTTTCGAACTGCTTTGCTAGGTCGGTAACTACATATGTCATTGGTTCCAGAGTGTATAATCAGCTTGTCTGGATGCTTGCGTATGGTTGGTTTCAAGAAATCACTCATATCGTCAGCATTTCCGCCAGAAAACGAATTGACTGATACATTTTGCTGACCAGTTGATAGTTCCCAGCCTTTAACTATCTTATCATGGAGTCACCTGCTACAACGACCGATATCTTTGTCTTTGTTTGTTGTTGTTCTTCTTTCTGTAACCGTATCTGGTCGTCTGATAGATTCTTATTACATTCGTTTGTAGATTAATTGCTTATTTTTTATTTAGATTTTCCTTTTTTTCCTTCTTGTTTCGTGCTTGATATTGAGGAATTGCTTTAGCTGTTGTTGATTGACCGGCTTCTTTTAGATGGTCTTGGAGCGCGGAAAATTTATTTTTTAATTGAATATTTGAATTCAATACATCGTCTCTTTATTGCATTTTGCAATCATCCGCTTCATTGAACTTTCTTTGATTATCACAATTTTCCATGTTTATCGAGACGTTGTTTTTTTCTTTCGCACTCGACCCTAGTACTAACAGGCGCATGGCAGTAATTAAGCTATCTCTATTGTAGGTCTGCTAAAATGTAAGAGATTGTTCGTCCTCTCAGATCTTTGTTTTCAGTTATAAGGCAAAGATTCTCGCTTTTCAATTTACTGTTCTCCTCTTTTAGGATTTACTGTTTTTCTCTTTTACTGTTTTCCAATTCCCATATTTTAGTCTGGTCAGGCTCCTTTGTGCTTTAAATTGAAATACTTTTAATTAATAGCATTATTATTTTCATTTACGTCTACGTGTAGAGAGTGTATAAAAAACGCAACCTCGGAATTTCCCAAGAAATCGACATTGTTTTACTATCGTTCCAATTGAAGTGTCCTCAAATATTGATTCAATACATATTACCTAAGGCTGACCAATTCATTTGATAGAAAATTCATCAACTTGCTGTTACTTTTAAATGAGCCAATTAGATTCCGTTTCAGAACCGATTGACCAATAGGAAACGCACAGGAAGTAAAAAGAAATTTGAATTCGTATGAATTGGTCAGCCCGAAGTAATGTATTGAATCAATATTTAAGGAACACTTCAATTGGAACGACAGTAAGGAGAAAAGATTTTAGGTGCCGAGGATTTATTTTGTGCTTTACTGGGTAAATATTAGTCTCCTATGCAGACCTACTTTAGGGGGTTTGGGCCGGCCACGTACGGTCTGCTTACTTTCGCTAGCAATTCGCTTTCCCACTGTATTCCATTAGCCAATAGCATTCAAATGCACAAGACACGCCCACTTTGAATGTCAACTGTAAACTTGTAAGATGTAAATGTAAACAAGGAGCGTGCGATAATCGAATAATAATACGGTATATACGTATTTAAATGGCCATAAATGTGAACAGATCGAGTTTTCTGATCAATAGCAGTCGAAGTAGAAAATATTGAATATTTTTCCGACAAATGCACGCGATAGGTCGAAGGCTTAAATGTATATAAAACTATTCACTGGTAATACTTGTTTTGAAATTGACGCGACTATGACGGCATGTACCGGGTGTCCCAAAAAAAGTACTCCGGTTTGACTTGTAATAACTTCTAAACAAGTAAAGCTATCAAACAGAAATAACTTGCATTAAATAGAGGAAGGCCCTAACTTAGATTTTGATATATTACAGTTGTATTTTACTTAACAATTCACGGAGATATTAATGTTCAAAATCGGGAGCATATTTTTGAATGTGTCTAAAATTAGCGAAAATCGGCATATCAAATATTAACTTCAGCGTTTGTTAGCTTGATGACATATCAGGCTAACTTGTATTTCAGCGAATTGTCGTTAGGGTTTGTAAGGGATATGGCATAGATTTAGACATCTTACATGTAAGTCTTAGCCCATTCCTGAAATATGAACATGTAAGTCTTAGCAGTTTCCTGAAATATGAACGTACGAAATTATGCAAGTATTTAATAGGTCTTTACAAACTTATAAGGTAGATGAAAGACCATGCAAGGCAGGCGCTTAAATTTTAAAATTTCTTAATCAAAATAGCCTAATTTTTTTATGTTTTTCATGGATTCAAAACAGAGTTGATTATTTCTCGGTTAGAGCAGGATGAATATTATTCTGCAATGAAGGAAATAATATTGCTTTTTAGTGTGAAGTTTCACTTCACACTGTTGTGATGGCTGGTGAATTCACACGAATCAGTCAGACAGGCAATCAGATAGTCAGGCAATCAGTCAGTCATGGAGTAAACTTTCCGGGGGGGGGTGTACGATTTATGTTCGCAGTGATTTATTGTACTTAATCAGTGCTTTGAAGG